>PVKE010001151.1:14694-108294 GCA_004027555.1 Craseonycteris thonglongyai | reverse complement strand
CGGGGGTCGGGAAGGGGGTGTGTGGGTGAGTGTGAGTGTGACACGGGGGTCGGGAAGGGTGTGTGTGGGTGAGTGTGAGTGTGATACGGGGATCGGGAAGGGTGTGTGTGGGTGAGTGTGAGTGTGACACGGGGATTGGGAAGGGGGTGTGTGGGTGAGTGTGAGTGTGACATGAGGTTCAGGAAGGTGGTGTGAGGGTGGCCAAGTTGTGGACGTGTTTGAGAGAAATGAGGAGACATGGAGAACACTTTCTCCTGACTTCTGTTGTCTCAGTGAAGTAGGGGGAGAGACCATCTTCCAGAGAGGACAGGAGGAAAACCTGCCCAATCTTCTCTCCAGCTTGGAGACAGTCTTGGGCTGTGTGAAGGGGTGGCATGGCGTGGCCTCAGAAGGTGAGCTTGGTGGGCAACCTGAATTTCTTCTAAATCAGTAGATTGGGGACATATAAGACCCCCTTCACCCCCATCCCCTTAGAAGAGGCAACATTGTTTCAGCCACAAACCTTTGCTGTAAACCAAACTCTTCTTCAATCACTGTTTTCTGCCTGGACCACATTCCAGGTGACCAGTTCTGGCTCTGCTCCCCACTCTTGGAGGGGGAGTCAGAAAACTGGAAGCACCTCCCAGACCTCTTGCCCCCATCTTCTCTGTCACAGGTGTGGAGACTAAGGCCTAGGGGCAGAGGATGTACCCCCAGGGCCACGCAGCAAACCAGGAGCAGCCTGAACCTGGGCCTTCTTTCCATCACTTTCTGATGGGTGAAGCTGTGTGAGACACTGACTCCCCGACACCAGTCAAGGCCATGTGCCCTTTCCTCTCTCCTAGGCCTCTGCCCAGTGCAGCTTGCAGTGCTGAGATCGGCCCATCACTGCCTCCTAACATTCCGCAGTCTTTCACCAATGATTGTCCAAAGGTGGGCTTTCAGTCACTGCGGCAGGACCTTTGTGAAGTTTTAGGGATAAGGGGGAACTTTCACAGGTAAAGTTGACTTTGACAATCAAATTGCCTTCAACATTAATCATCTACAGTATGAAGACACTGGGCCAACATAACCCAGAGCGACCCAGAGCTGCAAGGAGAAATTGGACGTGGCCAGGAAGGGGGAACGAAACCAAAGCCGCAGGTAGATCTGGGGACACAGCCCTGGATTCAGCCAGCACAGGCCGCTCCTTCTCAGGAGGGGTGATGCCAGGAGGGAGAGATAGTAGCTGCTCACCTGCCGTTGCCATACTTGATGCGAATGTCGCGGCTGCGGTTGAGCTCCTTGCCGTCCTTAAACCAGCGGTAGGAGGGCTGGGGGTTCCCGGCCGCAGCCTCGCACTTCAGGGACTGCTTCTCTCCGACCTGTCCCGTCTGACTCTTCATCTTCTTCAGCTTGGGCCGAGTGGCTGTGGGGGCACAAGGCATGGAGGTGAGCATGGTGCTGGTGGGGGCAATATCAAGCATGAGCAGTGGAGGAAGGACCACCGGCCTGCGAGGAGCAGGGCTGAGCCTGGGGAGCAGCACCCCTTGTGTTGTTTCCTTGTTCAATTCAACAAGCATTCACAGAGGTTCTACAATGATATCAGTGTGACTACTACTTGTGGAGAGTTTCCTTCAGGCCTGGAATGGCACTAGGAGCTTTACATACATTAGCTTACAAACATAACCCCATGAATTCACTGCAATGGTTAAACCCACTTATTGATGGGGGAAATAGAGGCTCAGGATGGCGTAGTCACTTGTCCAAACTGTTGGAACTGGGATTCAAACCCAGGTCTTGACTTCAGGGCTCATGCGCTAATTCCTTCCCCAGACCCCCAGGCCTATGCTGGGCCCAGAGGACACAGGTGGACAAAATTGGCAGATACAGTACCTGCCCTGGCACTGACATCACAGCATGGTTCATGGAGGCCTAAGGATGCTGAAGCCCAGAAAAACAACCCCAACCCAGGCTGGGGGAGGAGCTAACTCAACTAAGAGCTAAGGGGTGGGGCTAGAAAGAGAAGGGAGGGGAGAGTCTTATGAGGTCCCGTGGGGTGGGCTGACTTGAATGGGTGAAGCGGAGTGGCTGTGTGGGGGACAGGGATGGGGCTACTCTGGTGAGCACAGGGCCACAAATGCCGAGCGAGCCAAGAGGCTTCTTCCATCTTAAACACCGATCTATTTCCACATGCCCTGGTCTCCCATGCTTCATCTACTTGCTCCCCTATCCCCAACAACCTTAAAAAAAAAAAAAAAAAAAGGAAAGGAAAGGAAAGGAAAAAGCACTCTCTTCTCAGGAAGGTGAGGGCAAGCCCATGCCCCCTGCTAAGGTACATAATAATTTCCCTTCCTTTACAGAATACTCAGTGCCTTTGTGCACACTCCCATTGGGTCCCTGAACTCTGTAAGGTAAGAGTTATTATTGACATAGCTGATGAAGATGAGCCTCAGAGAGGTTAAGAAATGGGACCAAGGTCATGTAAGCCAGGCAGCCAGGCAGCCTCAGAGCTGGGACCAAAGCCCAGGTACCTGGATGTGCAGTGTGTCAGGCTGGTGTCTGCTTTTGCAGCCCTGTCTCCTTTTGAGGAACGGAGACTCTTGTTTTCTCCCTTCCAACAGCAGAAGTGGGGGTCTGCTGGGGCCAGGGGTCGTCTGGGGACTGACTGGCCCCGTCAGGCCTAAGCTGACTCTGAAAAGGCAGGTGAGGGGCCCCTCATTGGACCTGACCTGAGCTGCTGCTTGTAAGTAGGGGGTAAATGGGAGTGGGGTGCAGGGATAGAAGGAGCAAAAAGAGAAAGGGCGCCCAAAGCCTTAAAAAATGACGTAGACTCAAAAAAATGGTGCTTGTTAAATGATTTTGTTCATTTTAGAAAACTTAAAAATACAGATGAGTAAAAGAAAACAAAATCATCCATTATCCTAGTACTCAGAAATCATACACACACATACACACAACGGAATAATTGCCAGTAACATGTTTCTTTCATTTATGAAACAATGTAAGCCTTTCACATTGTCATTAAATATTAATAATAGTATTTCTCAAACTGAATTCTGCAGGACATGAATGTCCAGAGAGATGATAATAGATATGACTTAAGAAAAGGGTTCCATGAACAAATCAGTTTATGAAATATATGGGTAAACACAGTTAAAGAAGTATCTTCATTGACTTCAATATGATTCTCTAAGTCAGGGTTTTGGAACTTTTTTCTTGGAACCCTTAGTAGCATGTGAAGAAAATAAAGTTACGTGGCATAAGTTCTGTAGCATAACGTATATATGTACATCTTTATAGCTATCTACTTATTTTAATAGATAATATATTCACATGATTCAAAATTCAAGAAGTAAAAAAGGGTGTATGGCTTAAAAAAATAAATCTCCCTCTAACTTCTGACCACAACTACACAGTTGCTTTTCTAAGAGGGAACCAGTTTTTTCAGTTTCTTTTATATCCTTTCAGAGATCTTTTATGCACATATAAAAACCCCTAGTATTCACACACACTTTTTTCCCTATAGCATCATTTTCATGGTTGCATAATGTTTTTGTATGAGTATATCATGATTTAAGTGGCCGGTTCCTATTATGGGACCTTCCGCATGTTTTCTTCCCTTCCTTCCCTCCCCTCCCTATTACAAACAAGCCCAGAGGAACATCTTAGCAGCTTCACCCAGTGTGTACATTATACATCCCGTGCACACATCCAGTGCACACTGCTGTGCAGGCAGTGACGCGTGACTCAGTCTGCCTGGGTTCAAATCCAGACTTTTGCTACTTGTTAGCTTTGTGTCCTTAGGTCATTGACTTAATCCTTTTGCGCCTAAATTTCCTCATGTGTAAAAGACAGGTGATAACAGCTCCCACCACGTGGGATGATGGCTGGGAGGATTATGTGAGATAATGCGTGTACAGCCTGGCACACACAGAGCATTTAATAAAGGCTAGCTATTGTTGTTATTACCTGCAATTATTTCCTAAGGCGATCTTCCTAAAAGTGGAATTGCTGCGTCAAAAGGGTTTGCAATCTTCCTCAGCTCTGCGTGTTGCCAAGTGACCTCGTGGAAAAGCTGCTTCAATCTGCACTCCCACCAGTGAATGGCGGTGCCTGTTTTTTCCACACCCTCACCAACACCAGCTATTATCATATGTAATCTTTGCCAATTAGCTCAGCAAAAGATAACATCTCTGTTGTTTTAATTTGCATTTATTTGGTTCCTGGTGAGGCTGACTACTTTTTGTGTGTACTGGCCTATTGTATTTCTTCTTTTTTGAATTGTCTGTTCTAGTCCCCTACTCTTGTCTTTCTATCAGGTGCTCATCTTATTGATTTGTAAGAGTTCTATAAATCTTTTGTTACATTTCTCCTCATCCCCCAATTACCTGCTTCATATATTTTTTAATGTTGTTTTTTTTTCACATCCAAAGATTTTACATGTATCAATCTATCAACCTGTTGGGCTGTGTGGAACTTTATTATTCTAAGTGGGATTGAAGTCTGCCCTCAGCACCTTCCCCCTTCCCTACACCCCCACCCCCCCTCATCTGTTTGCTCATGGGTCCCCCATCACTCCTTATCAACAGTTCTTAACCCCACGTGCTAATGAGAACCACATGGGAAGATTTAAAGCATATTCCAGGCATTCTGAAGCAAAACCTGTGAGAGTGGGTCCAGGTGTGCAGGTTTTAAAAATACATAACAAATAAATTACACATAGGAAAGTGCACGCATTCTAAGTGTATACTTCAATGACTGGCTACTAACTGAACACATCTTCACAGGTGGCTTTGCTCTAAAGTTGGGTGGACATCCAGTGATCTAACCTCTTGGTTAACTGGTGATCTCCAGCTAGTCTCCTCCCCCTTCTGTGAACTGGGGACACAGAGCCCTTCTCGAGCCCTAGGGTGCCTCCTTCCTCTCCTTGGAGAGTGTTGAGCTTCCTTGCAGTTCTGAGACAAGGGGGTTCTCTGACCCCCCCCCCCCCAACCCCAGGCCACCTCCCTCCCAACAAGCCAACAACCCAATGGCTATGGTGATGGAGGGGGAGGTGCAGTAACTCAAAGACCTGCCCCAGAAGCAGCAGGCATGACCCCAGTTCAGAGGGCCTGAGGAGCTGGGGGCTCCAAAGTCACCCCTGCCACCAGTGAGAAACCCAGGACCGCATGTCAGATCCCAAGGCTCCCACACTATCTAGTGAGAACCCCAGATCTACTGCCACAGTATCACAATGCCTGGGTTCAAGTCACCCTGATTTTACTTCATAATAGCCCTAAAGCCGTTCACATAACTTTTATTACAGTATATTATTATAATTATTCTATTTTATTATTGTTGTTAATCTCTTACTGTGCCTAATTTGTAAATTAAACTTTGTCATAGGTAAGTATGTATAGGAAAAGACAGTATAGGTAGGGTTCAGTACATATGGGGTTTCTGGCATCTATGGGGGTCTCAGAACATGGTTCCCATGGAGAAGAGGGGACTACTGTACTAAAAACCATGCCTTCTGCTCTAGCAATGTCTAGTCTGGTCTCTGCTCACAGATCTTAGTTCACAGTTCTCTGAAAGCCAAAGATGGGAATTTTGAAAGGAAATAGGACCCTGAGAACAGGCTACTTTTTTTTTTTAAGCTTTAAGCAAAGTCGTTTGAGGGAGGGGCAGCAGCTCAGGTGACAGGAAAGAGAGGGACACCCACCAGGTGGCACCCTGAACAATGTCCCAGGAACAACGCTCTCACTCCTGGGCCCAGAGCTTTCTGTGGTGAGGAGCACCAACAACCTCTCCCAGCGGGTCTGGGACTGGTTTTGCAGATGTGATGGGAAGGTGTCAGAGGCTTACACATCGGCAGCTGACTTGATCTTTCTGCATTTTAAGCTCAGGCTGATGCTGGGCAACACCATTGCTTCTCCCACTGTGGCTTCCAGTCATAGGGTCCAATACCAGACCCTGGGGACATCTGGGACCAGGTTAAGAGGTTATTCACATAGCACCTGGAGACAGTGTTTATGGGACCTCAGGCATGCCGGGGCTAGCTCTAGCTCCTGCCTGGGTTCCCTCTCTGAGCTGGGCTCAGTATTGCAATCTGGGTCTCTTTTATGGCCCAGGGCCAAGAATGCAATGCTAGTATGGAACCACTGAATCAGGTCCCTAGTGTCTTGAGGCTGAAGTGGAACCAAACAGAGCAACAGGCTTCCTGGGATGGATGGGATCTATCAGGGCAAGAGCTGAGGCAACCCAGTGGGCAGGCACTCATCTCCCAGTCAGTCAACATGTGTTTACTGAGTGCCCACTGTGTGCCAGTTTCTGCACTTTGTCCCAGACAGAAATCATCTAGCTGTACACGGAGCTCTGTCTCCTGCCTCACAGGGAGTTTAGCTTGTCCCCCTCTGTTATTGTTTTGTTACATAAGAAATACATTTTTGTTGCAAAAAAATTACACAATACAAGGAAAAAGAAAAACACATTTAAATCCATTCAATTGCCACCAGAGAGAAAACCATTGTCAACATTTTCAAATTATCTCCAGCAAGACTTTTCTCACCAAAATGTTTTATATCCTACTTTCCCTTCCCAGTCAATATATTGTAAAAACATTTCTCCAAACCTAGAAATGCAGATCTAAATAATCTTAATGGCTATATAATATTCCACTATTCAGATGCATTTGTTAGGCTGTCTCCAACATTCTACTAATATTAACAATTCTGTAAGAAAATTCTCTATACATTCAGCTTTGCTACCAAAGGGAGGAATCCTAGTCCTGAGGGTCTTTGCACATTGCCCTATCTAGAGAGGACTCTCAAAGGCCCAGCACCCAGGAGAGTGACAGATGAGAGGCATCAGGTAAAAGCATGAGGAAGATCTGTGCACACAAGAAGGGGTAGAAATTTCCACACCCTGCTCTCTGATGGCCACTGATACCCTGCTTCCCTGTGGCTGCTCCTTCCCCACAGGTGGAGGGGCAGGTGGCAAGTTGGCAGCCTAGGTGGACCCTTGGGTGCTGGTCAGGTCTCCCTTCACCATCTATAACATCTCAGACCAGGCCCTCTCTGCTGTGCTCCCACACTCCGAGAGGTCACTTTGCCCAGCTCCCTTCCTCCTGAAACAGCACCCGTCTGAGCAGCAGGACCGGGGCTCTCAGGTGTGGGGGTACGGAGGTGTGTGGAGCTGGGGTATGGGGAGAGCTCCTTCAGCAGCTTTATAACAAGAGAAAGGTCTCTCAAGGATGACCCAGGTCTCCATAAGAAGATTTCCTTTGAGGATGGGTGCCCTAAAACCTTAAGACACATCTCAGTGGCCATGAGTTGGGCCACAGGGTATCTGGTGGCTTCTACTTCCTCTTCACCTCATGCCAAGCCAGGGCATCTGGCCTGTATCTGTTTGACAGGGAATCCCCGGAAGGCACCTCTCAGAAGATAACAGCCACAGCAAGAACAGCCAGGGCTGTTTCTCTCTCACATCCCAACCCCGAGGCCAGAAGATACGGCTGCTGCCAGCAGCTTGACCTCATTCCTCTCAGCTGTGGGCGGTGGGTGCGGAGCCTGCAGAGATCTGAGAGCAAGACAGACGCCTAGGACCCGGCTGGGCAGCCCAGCCAGCGAGGACCTGGCCCGGCCTCCCTCCGGCAACCAGGGGGCAGCGGCGGCGGGCTCTTAAAAGGGTTAATGATCTTCCCCGCATGACTAAGGCTGAGCAGTCCCCTTTGCAGGACAACACCTGGAGACAAGGTGGCCAGCCTGCCTGTCATCAAAGTCTCCCGCTGTCCTGCTGCTGGAGGGCTGCAAGCGGGCCCCCTCCCCACCCCTCTCCCACTCACAAAATGACTGTGACCTATTGGAGGCTAATTACAGACTCCAAGTTCAAATGAGAAAGAAAAAAAAAAAAACACCCAACAACTAAAAACACTTGATTTAAGTAGGCACATAGGACCTACTCTGTGAAATGGGCAGTCAGGTATCTTCCTGTGGCCTATAGAAGAGCCATTTGATACTCAGGTGAGGCCTCCCAAAGGGAGTGGTCCCTAAGCCATGGTTCCTTGGCCAATGGGCTTGCCTTGCCCTCTTCTCACATCCATCCAACAAATATCCACCTCCTGGACTCCTATGACATACCAGGTACCTACCAGGCATCATGGATGTGACGCTGAACAAGACAACATGGCTCCTTGCTTGGGTCAGGCTCTGTCTCCTCTTTAGGGCTCCACCGAAACTATCAGGGGACAGAGCCACTTTCCCTTCCCCAGTGAAAGCCAGTCCAGGCCTGATGGGCTTTCAGCTCAGCAGGCCAGGTGCCTGGCTCCTCAGCTCCTAGGTAGAGAAGAGCGGCCAGGCCTGGCTGGGGATGGCAGCTAGAGGTGGGAGGCTAATGTGGGAGGACGGGTAAAGAAAGACGAGGGAGGAAAGACTGGGAGACAACTTGGCAGCTCCAAGACCAACAGAAATGGCTCCTGTCTTAAAGCTTCACCTGCCCATCCAAAAGCACCCATCTGCTGACACCCAACCCTACAGGGTGAGTGCAGGGCATGAACAGGCCTGACCTGAGCACCAGGTCAAACACTATGGCTGCCCTCAGGCCCCTCTGCCAGGACCAAGGCACCCTGACCAACAGGCTGACCCCCTTGGGGCCCTGCTAACGCAGAGATGCCCAGCCACGGGAGTCAGGCAGGCACACACTGAGGTCCCTTGCCTAGACTCAGGGCTGAGACATGGGGACATGATGGGCAGCAGAGATGGGGAGTTAAGGGTATGCCACCTATGTTGGGGGAGATTGCATAGATTTGCGGGGCAGAGGTGTCAGTTGCTGGAGCAGCATACAGGTACTCAGCACAGACACACAGCTTCTTACCAGGACTGGTGGCACAGGGCAGAGACACCTAAGGATGGCACAGATGAGGCAAAGAGGAAGGAATGCTTAACAGGAAAGGCCGGCAGGGGAGGACACACAGTTCAGGTCTTTGTGCTGTCTCCTGGTTTTCCAGCTGTCTGCCCTCAGGTAAGTAGTTTAGCCTCTCTGGGCCTCAGATGACTCATCTATAAAACAATGCTCTGCCTATTTCAGAGGAATGGGGTGAGAGAGAGCTCTCTGGGCCATGGGGGTGGGGGTGGGAGGCGTCTGACCATTATCATCCCTTCACTTTGGGAGCGGAGGTAAGGATGAAGCAGAAATGACTGTCCTGGAAGGCCATTACCATTTACCCAAACTCTGTGTAATGCCCCCACTGGGGAAGGATGGGCTGTGGGCCAAAGTCCTGGGCCCTGGCCTGGAGAACCCTCTGTGCGGAGGGCCGGCTGCTGATGCACTAGGCCGCCCCTTGCTTGAGGAACCTGAGGAGGGGATCCCAGAGTCCCTACCTGCTCAGGGATGGGCCTGTATTTCCCACCTCCTCAGCCTGCACAAGAGGTGAAAGCTTGAGAGTGTCCCTCTTCACTCGTTTGCTCAAGTGTGCATTGCACATGCAGCCTGTCAGGTGCGGAGGGTCATGTTAATGCGGCTTCGGCCCTGGTGGAGGTGCTAGCTGAGCGAAGTGGTGCCCATAAGTGGGGTGCTCTGTGATATGGGAGGTGCTGAGGGGAGCGCAGGATACACCTCACCCTCCCTTCTCACCGTGGGGGGCAGGGAGGGTTCTGTGGAGGGAGCACAGCCTACTTTGGGCCTGAAGGATGACCAAGAGAGAGGAGACAGTGCTCTAGGCAAAGGGAACCACAGGTGCAGAGGACCATGGATGGCAGGACACCACAGGGCACTCAAGAAATTGAGAGAAAGCCCATCTGACTGGGTCACCAAGAGGGAGCTGGGAGACAGGAGGCCGCAGTGGGAAGGTGAGGGCGCGGTGCCTCAGGGAGCTGTCACTCATTCTTGCCTGGTAGCTGCCAAACACTTTGCCTTGTTGGTGTGTGGGTGTCTCTCTCTGGGCCTCAGTTTCCCCATCTGTATAGGGAAGGAATTGGACCATGAGCTCAGATCCAGCCACACCTGACTGCAGCAGAAGTCACAGGTATGTCTGTTTCATGTAAGTCTAAGCTCACCGGCATGACATTCAGAAAACTCACTGTTTGGCCCCGTTGGCCTCTTGCTCCTGCACATCGTGGGCCACGTATCTTCAGGATTGTACTTTATTTCCCAAATGCCCTGTTCCCCGCTTCCGTTCAAGGGGTTCCTCGCCTGAATGCCCAGCCCCCTTCGATCTCCCTCCATTGTCCAGGTCCTCTCAGCCCAGCTCTTCCAGAAAGTCTCCCAGATTACTCTGATGGGAATGAGTCTTTCCTTCTGTCCATTCTGGGTCAGCCTGGCAACTGCAGTTAGGTCTGTCTACCTCTCTGCTGTCCCACAGGCCATGAGCCCATTCCCCAATGATGACCTGCAGCCCCCAGGCATCGTGCCTGGCACCAAGGCATGCGTAAGCACCTGTGGGACTGCCAGGCCCCCTGATGAGCTCTGTTCTGGGAGGCTGGGCCACCCACGTCAACCAGTGCTTCTCACACTTCAGCACATGTCACAATCAACCAGAGGGCTTTCTAAAACATCCATCCTGGCCCCATCCCCGCAGTTTCTGATTCAGTAGATCAGGAGTGAGGCCCAAGAATTTGCATTTCTGGCAAGTTCCCAGTTCATGCTTTAAATCAGGTTCTCACTGATTTAAACATTCATCTTTTACACAAGGGGCCCCGTAGGACCAGAGAACTTCCCAGACTGGCACTAGATCTAGCTGGACTCTGGCTAGGCCACTTGACCATAAGCTTCCCAGGAACTCCTGCCTGTTGGTACGGCCTTGGGGCCTTGGGGGTTCCCCCTGTGTCAGTGCTCCATGGTTCCTGTTCGCATCTTACTGCCATGGTCACAATGCAAGCTCCTTGTCAGGGCAGAGACTCAATGGCTCATCTGTGTATCCCCTAAATCCCACCCAAGAGCCCAGAAAGGATGGGATGGGAGGACCTACTCCATCCAACAAGTGGACACAGAGCATCCTCTATCTCTGGTTGGCTTTTCTTGAGGGGCATGGACTGTGGAAGAGTCCAGAGCCAGGTGAACTGTGCCTGGTGAGGCGGGCAGGGGGCAGACCTGAAAATAAGATCCTATCCGGCCACGAGTTCATGGCCAAATCACAGGCAAGTTATGGATTCTCCCTGCTTCCGTTTTCTCACCTCTAAAGTGGAGATGATAAATAATACCTGTACTTCATAGAATCAGTACTGACACATAGTAAGTGCTCAGTAAATGATAGCTCCCTCTCTCCTTGTCCGTCTAACCCATGCAAGTGGGCATGGCCATGTTCCTACTTCTTGGAAGGCCCTTTCTTGCCCTGCTGAATTCCTACTCACCATCCAGGCTCAGCTCAAATGTCACCTCCTCTGGGAAGCTCTCCCTACACCCTCCCAAAACAAATTGTTCCTCTCCTCACCGTATGTTACACACATAACTCTGGCCTTACACTTGGTTCCAGTCACAGGCATCTGTGTGAAGATCTGTCTTAGATCCTGAGGGCAGCAACTGTGATTTATTCACATAGCAGGAGCTCAATGATTGCTTGCAGAACTTCGGACACAAAAACGAGCGAAAGCACATGCAGTTGGTATAGTTACCATGTGGCCAGGACCTGGAGGTTTTGCTAAATGGACGGTTAGACAAGGGCTGGACTGAAGAATGACAGAAAAGATATGCAGCCACTTGCCTCTGCTGAGTTATGTTTGGTGGCTGTGGGCTCAGAAACGATGGGAAAACAGTGGGATCCTAGTTCTGATGGGCCCCAGGTCTCAAGTCTTGGGAATGCTTACCAGTGTTTTAAAAAGCCCCAAACCATCTCTTCCCTATGCAAACTGTCCCTCAGGCCAGTCTGTGGTCCAGAGAGCAGAGAAGGTATAGAAGGGTAAGTGGGGCTGACCAGGTGTAGGCAGCCACTCTAGGAAGCCCACTGAGGTCAGGGCCTGCCTATGCTGGACCAGCACCTTTTTCTCCATACATTCCTCATTCTGGCATTGTCCTGAGGTCAAGGCTGTCCTGATTTGGCCCTGAATCTTCTGGCACCAAGGGCAGAGGTCAGTAACAGGGATCACTTAGGGATTCCTGCTAGTGTCTGAGTCCAAGAGCCTTTGCTTCCCAGGAAGCTTCTTCTTCCTCCAGCAGTGGGGCTGCGGGTAGGAAGGGCCCAACTTATATTCTTTTAGGGAAAACATTCCCTCTATTTGCAGCCTGAAGCTCTCACTCCAATTCCACGTCTATACTTCAGACCTTCTAGCCACCTGATTCTCCCACCTCAGGTGACTCAGTGCCCTAACCCAGCCCCACTGCTGTGCCTGGAAGACTAGAGCTCTCTGTCCCCTTGTCCATCCCCCCAGACCCCCCGCACATGCTGAGTGCCTGGGACCAGGGCTGAGGACGATGAGTCCTCATCTGTAAAGTGCTTTGAGCTCTGAGGATGAAAGACTGCTAGGAAGTACAAAGTTACTCTCTGCTTGTTGTTATTGTTCCTAATGAAGCCTGAGGTGCCTGGGAGCCAGAGCAGAGTATGAGGCACAGGCTGAGCCCCGAGTGGCAGGAGGATTGCTCCAGGTACCTGGCTTCACAGGGTCAGCCAGGGGCCAAGGCCAGAGGTAGAGGCTGCCAGAAGCAGCTGCATGGGCATATCACCCCCTCTGACCGGGCCCTGGACAGCCTAAAGGCTGGGAATTGGTCCTAGAAGTTTGGGCACCATGTTTACCAGAGGCAGGAAATGGGGAAGATGGGAGAGAAAGGCCTTGCAAGGATTCTTTGCACCCGTTGGAATGCGATATGTCCAGAGCTCTCAGCTACTGATGGTAATCTACCTTCATACTCAAGGCCGCCTGGCCCTGGTGAAGACCCAAGCCTGCCCTCCTGTGGTGGACACAGCTTCTCAAATCACAGGGGAGTTCCAACAGAGGGAACCTTCCCGTCAAAACCTGACTGGGCTTTCAGGGGGTGCGCAAAAGGCCAGTAGCTTAGAATCCAGTTCCGAAGTTATTCTTCAAAATAACACAGCACCTTCATGGGTTGTCACTTTCTTGGGGACCAGTCTCCTCTGACCCCCAACCTCCCCATCTTATAGCCCTTCTCCTCTTGGAATTCTCAGAGACACAGGGCCTGAAGGCTGAGGCTCTGCTCTTACCATAAAGAATGTGTGAATTGAGAGCAGAGCACATTTCCAGGGGCCCAGAGAGGGAGGGCAGTGCCAAGGTCATAGAGGGGCAGAGCAGGCGTGGACCCCAGCTACAGGGGTGGGAGTATGACCCACCCCTAACACTGCTGCCAAGACTGGCAAGGCTATGCCAACCATCTCCCACCAGATCCCCTGGGATAAGGGGAAGCGGGGTGGTGGTGGTGGTAACCCAGCCCCAGGTAGGCATATGCTGTGAGTCACGGAACAGGGCTCCTACCTGCACTTTAGCCCCACCCAGCGCTCCTGTGCTGAGGCAAAGGAAAAGCTCACTTCCCCATGCTGGCCTGAGTGTGCATGTGGGCGGGAGGAGATGCACTGGCTGCTGAATGTGTGGTCAAGGGTGGGGGAGTCAATTCATTAATGGCCCCTTCTATCTCCTTCCTTTCTCCCTCCCGCTTTCCAGATTTCCTCCCTCATCTAAGCTGTAGGTTTTATTGACTTCTACTCTCTCTGTCTGCACCTCCTAATATTTTCACCAAATGTGGTCCTGCCCTGGCTAAAATCCTTCTCCAGCTTCCCAGTGCCCATGTTCTCCCTAGCTGGGGTACTTTTTTTTTGTTTGTTTGTTTAAAAATTTATTAAAATTTTTTTTGACAGACAGACACAGAGAGAAGGATGAGGACCCAGAGCAGTCTTCATAGTTCTACTTCATCAGTTTTTTCTTTTAATTTTATTTTTACTGTTTTTGACAGAGACAGAGAAAATGGGAGGACCCAGAGCAGCCTCCACAGTTGAATGTCATTAATTTTCGATATAGTTTTACTCCACAAGTGGGCGCTGGGCTGCGCAGGGCAGGAAAGGGGTCTGGGGCCTCCCGCATAAGAGGCATGCCTGGGGCAGGAGCCAAACCAGGGCCTCCTAAAGGGGAAGTTTGTCCCAGTGAGAACAGAGCATATGGGTTCACATGGGCTGGGATTTGAGCCTCAGACCCTGGGGCTGCAAGATAAGCACTCAACCTGTTGAGCCATCCTGGCTTCCCCTTCATCAGTTTTTTTGACATAGTTTCATTCCACACAGGAGGGGGGTGGGGCACATAGGGCGGGAACCTGACCCAGGGCCTCCTGTATGGGAGGCACGCCCCCGCCCCTGAGCTGGGGGCCAAACTAGAGGTCTCCCACATGGGAAGCTCGCCCTAGTGAGTACCGAACTAGGATGCACACCCCAGTTCAGCGTTTGGGTCCGCATGGAGCAGGATTTGATACTCGGATCCTGGGGCTACAAAGCGAGCACTGAACCCGCTAAGCCATCCTGGCTTCCCCCTGGCTGGGGTACTTTGAGCATGTAATAAGAGGCCCGTGCAGGGGATGCTGGGATAGCTCAGCAGTGGAGGGCTTGCCTCGCAATCGTGAGGTACGGGGTTTGATTCCCGGCCCCAGCCCACGTAAACCCATATGCCGAACTGCAGCACAACTGGTAACCACTGAGATCGCTCAGCGGTGAAGGTTCTTGCCTCCCATCCGGAAGACCCCCAGTTCAGTTCCTGCCCTGAGGGGCCCCATATCTACCTGTGTGGAGTGAAACTATGTCACAACTATGATAATGTTGTACAACCATGAAGACTGCTCCGCCCCTCCCTTCTCTCTCTCTTTCTCACCTCTCAAACAATAAAGTAAATCTTGAAAAACAAAGAGGACCCTGCAGCCTCAGGTGGGCTGGAGGGGAGTTGTGAAAGAGACCTTCAGCTCTGGAGGCCACTGTTGGTTTAAGTACCCATCCTACCAGGTTTGAAATCTGACCCTCCTAGTCACATATCAGAGATTTAAGACTGTTGCTTCTCATTGACATGGTACTTTCTCCTGACACCTTGTTTCAGAGTATGATGCTTCCCTATGCCCTCCCCCATCCAGAATGTTCCAGGTTTTCAAAATCCCTCTAGCCCAAAGCCTTGGGACTATTTGGTGTCTGCTCACCAGCTAACTCCCTGAAAGAAGGCATTCTGAAGAACGGGCTGTCCACCGGGAAGCAGGGAACAAGAGGAAGCAGAGAAGACAAGACAGCAGGAAAGATAATTAGACACGAACTTTCTCACCCAGGTAGAAGGTGCTGAAGGAGATCACTGAGAAGCCTGGGGAATCTCCTACTTGTGGCTCTCTCCCACCTTTCACCCAATGCATACTCTGCCCTTGGTAGCAGGCTGTCAATTCCCTGGCACTACTGATTCCCACCCAATGAGCCAAACCCATGAATTCTGATCCTGAAAATAGGCACCCTGAATTCCTTCAGGCCTCAGAGTGGGAGTTCATCCCATACCACACGAGCACAGCGTAAGCTGACCCGCATACTACTCAGTGTTCCTGTCCATAGGGAGGGCTCCTAGACACACACACCCAGCAGAAATGGGCAAAGAGGCTTTCTTTATACGGATGAGGATGCAACGCTGGCCTTTAACTTCCTTTATTGTCGCTCTACTGGGTTGAAGATATTGCTGACTATTAGACTCTTCCCAGTCAAGAGACCTCAGAGATTACCTTGCTACCCCTTCCTCATTACTCAGAAAAGGGAAAACATTTGGTCAAATTCTCCACCACCGCTGAAGCCTCCCGACTCCCAGTCAGGTGCTCCTTCAAAGACATTTATATGTTGCAGTTCAGTAGGAATCTCCGTGAGGGGGATTGAACACTGTCTGTTGAACACTAATTGGAAGCCCCCCAAATTTATCTTTGGAACTTACTTTGTGAGTTTATTACAGTTTGCCTCAGTTGTTCCCTCTGTAAAATGGGGCTAGGACTCCCTGACCCCAGGTTTGTTCAATGGAGATGAAACATTTGAACATGTCTATCCTGCTGACCAGTACAAAATAGGCATTAACAAAACGCCGAAGAAGAATAAAGAAGTGAGAACCCCACTGAACCTCAACCACAAGCCTGGTTCTGCAGGGGCGGACCTGAATGCTGGGCCCATTCTTGGGAAGCCCAAGACCACCAATGTGAGGGTCCCGCCTCCTTTACCCTAACAGATGCCCACGGAGGGCATCAAAGTGGGTCTCAGCAACACCTTTCTCCTTGGGGCCAGAACCCAAGGGTCCAAGGGAGTCACTCCCGAAGACCAAGGTGGGACAACTGCCTGACATCTGCTGGAGTTCTGAGGGAAAGAACTGTCACAGGAGCAGAGGCTCCCTACTCTCTGGAGTTCGCCAGCGGGACAGGGCATCCCCTCCGGGTCTCCTGCGCCAATGGCTGAGCAGAACTCACGGAGGTGTGGCACACGGGGTGGGAGCAAGCCGGGAGCACACTGCAGGAAAGAAGGCAGTGACAGCTCCCGGAGCGCTCCCCGCTGCCAGGCCAGGCCCCGCGATTGCGGGTCCACTGTCTGTCCGATTGTGCCCCCGGCTCCATTCTGCCGCTCGCTCTGGGCTCCTTACCTGCAGGCCGGTACCAGCGGGTCGCGCCTCTTTCCCGCCACCTTCATGTGGATGGGCGCCCGGGACAGGCACGCACAGCCACTGACGGGCTCCGGTGCGCAGTCCCTCTCTGACCGGGACTCACACCGGCACGCACGCCCCTCGGTGCCTGTCACCTCCGTGGCAGCTCGCACAGCCCCCAACTCACACGCACAGCGCGGGGGAGATGGGGGTGGCGGGAGGGGGGACGGGTGAGCAGGCGGCAGGTTTCTCACAGAGAAACGGGGTTTCTGGGCGTGCTAAGATGCCCTACCTTTCTCCCCATGGTTAGGCTCGGGCTCGGGCTCCTGCTTCCTCCCCTCGCGGTGCTTCTTGCCGCGGCCTCGGCCCCTCTTGCTGGACTCCGACATTCTGCCCCAGGTTCCAGGCGGTGGGACGGATGCAAGGCGGACCGGCTGGGATGGCCTTCGCTCTCCACTGCCGCGCGCGCTGCGCCCCCACTGCCTGCAGCCCCAGTGCCCGAGCGCAGCCTGTCTTATAGGCGGTCACACCCTCCGGGGGAGGGGAGCGGCGAGCCTTAACTCTTCCCCTTCCGCACCCGCTGTCCTCGTCCCCCCTCCCCACCGGGGCGGGGTGGGGTGGGGGGAGGAGGAGGAGGAATGCGGGCGGCAAGATCTGAGCCCTGGACCCGCTCCCCAGGCCCAGCGAGCAAGCGCCGCAGGACAAGCGCGCTAACACAGCGCCACAGACCTCCTGGCGGGAGAGGGGGCTCGAGCTGGGCTGGGGGCCGGAGCCGTGATCCGGCAGGGGGGAGTAGAGATCCCGCAGCGAGGGCCAGGCGAAGGACAGCATGGGGGTGGGGAGACAGCGGGAGGAGGGCCCAGGAAGGGACCGAAATGAAGCCCACTGGCCAGCCCAGCGGGGTAGGAAGCACTCTCGCTCCTTGCAGTCTGTCTCCACCGCTTCGCGCCCATCCCGTGCCCCCAGCCTAACAGGCAGTTTGCTTGTGCCTCCTCATCCTTGACAGGCTGATCTCCACGCCGCGGGATGCCACCATCGGGGCACGGGGGGGGGGGGGGGTACCTTTTATGCAGCCACCAGTGGTTGTGCTTGGCTGCACGGGTCTGTGGCCCAGGAGCCCCTCCCAGCCAGGGTGGGTTGCAGACCGAGGGAAGCCTGGGTGCCCCAGGCGGCTTGTAGCCCCCCTCCCACACACTTTGACAGCCCAGGTTGCCAGCACCAGCTGGCTCCTCTCTTCAGAGCCTGTGGACGTGAATTCAGACACTGACACCCACCCTGCACCCCCCCCCACACACACACAAACCACTGGTCAAGGGCTGCCAAAAAGGACCGCAGAGTGCCTCTGTCTGGGGTGTGGCACAGAAAGGGTTACATAGCAAAGGCTCTCTCTCTCCTGGCTCCCAGAAAGCCCGAGCCTGCGGTTTGCCTGCCTCTCTCTGCCTGAGGTGTCCCCTTACAGCCATCCCAACTGGAATCCAAGTCAAAGATCATCTCAGCCAGTCCTCTGCCTCCTGAGGAGAGGGTCCCAGGGATTCTCTGGACCATGTTCTCCTTAGAAGAGCCAGGAGCCGGGTGGGATTCTAGGTCAAGGCTAGGGATTCTGGGACTCCAGGGCTACCTGGAAGCCTGACCGGATCTTGAGGTCAAACTGTGGGGGTGGACACAAAGAGAAGATGGAGACGAGGTCCGTGCTGATCTCTAGTGCTCTTGGGGCCTCACGCCTGTCCCATCATAGGCCGGCTCTGCGGAGACCAGGTATAAGAGATATGCCGCCCCCCATATCCTGGCTGAGGCATAGTGAATGCTCACCTCCATTCATGTGATATCACTCTCTATGAGGTAGGCAGAGAGGGGTCCTGGGCAAAGCCAGAGCCCAAGTCTTACTTCTGCTCCAACCCCTGCGCATTTGGCTTCCAAATGGCGTTCACATCCACCCTCCCCAACCACCCAGCCCCTGCCTCAGTTCACTTCCTCCTCCTGTCCCAGACTCTGGTCTCCCTGTTTGAAGACTTGTCCTCAGTTCTGACTTCCTCAAGGCAATCAGAGTGTGCTTTCTAAAGCTTAAACCAGGTCACTTCACTCACTACTACCCATAGGTTCAACCTTACCTCCTTATGGGAGCCCAAAGCCTTATTCCATTGGGCCCCAGCTCATAGCTCCCAGTCCCCAATCCTATGCCTCAGCCACATGTACCTACAAGCCACCCACACTATACTGTCTCCTCTCCCTGTCTTTGCACATACTACTCTCTCCACGCAAGATGGCCTTCCCTACTTCTTAGCCTGTCTGACCTCTCTGTTCATTCATTTAGCAAATACGTAGTAAGGCTTATTGTGTTTCAGACACAGTGCTATGTGCTGGGGATTGCTGTGAACAAGATGGACATGGACTTGCTTACATGAATGTTACAGGCTTGGTGGGGATGGACAAACAACAAATTCAACAAACAATGAAAAAATTAAAGTTTGTGTTTAATATTAAGGAAATATATTCATGCAACAAATATTTCTATATGTTGACACATAGGTCGATGGAGGAACAAGACTGTAGTGAGGAAAGGCTTTCCTTAGAAAACAAACTGGGATTTGAAGAACGAGTAGGAGTTGGATGGACTCAGGGGAGCTGGGGAAGAACATGCCTGACAGAAGCAACAGCGTAGCCAGTGGCTATAGGGCAGGAAGAAACTTTTGAGCCTCTGCAAAGCCAAAAGATGGCCAGTGTGTTGAGAGGTGTGTGTCTGAGTGTGAATGTATGTGTGTCTATATGTAAGGTATGTGTGTATGCACATGGGGTGTGTGGGGTGGCACACATGTGTGGAAGGAACCTAGAGAGGAGGCAAGCAGTGATCAGATCAAGTGGAACATTGCAGGCCTAGTGTAGACGTTGGGGTCTGCTACTAAGAGCTTGTAAACAGTGTCGGTGAGGGGTGGGAGAAGGCAACGCCGATACCCTCTGCTTCCTGTGTAATTTTTATGTATCTCTATAAGAACCCATCACTTAGTCTTGTTTTTAGTTTCCACCTCTGTCTCCCCACTAGAGTCAGGCTCCTCTAGGGCTAGGAGCCCAGCAGCTGGCATGTGGCCAGTGGTCAGTACCTCCCTGGTGGACAGATGAGTGAGTGACCCCCTCCTGCTAGTGAAGAATGGCCCAGGGCAGCAGCAAGACAAGATGGCTCCGAGAAGGAGCATGCAGCCAGTTGAGTCTACCCTCCCGGCAGAGCTCTCCTGGAGTCCAAGACTGCTCGGGGCTTGTATCGATACAGGATATGAGCCAGAAACAAGAGGTCACTCACAGGGGCATGGGCATGCCCCATGGGCTGGGGCCAGAGGCAAGCCTGAAGGAGGCGGGGCTTGAAGAAGGTCTTTACAGATGGGAGGCCAGCAAGGGGTTCTTCTGATGGGTGGGAGGGGCAAAGACCTAGGGGAGGCATTGCCCAGGCCCTCGCTCAGGAGACAACAAGCAGAGCAGGTTATGTCAGGAAACTCGAGAAGCTACTAATATTTAAAGCTGGGCACTTACTGTGTACCCGAGCTCACAGTGTTCAGCACCTTCTCCACGGTATCTTTGGGCATCCCCATAACAGCCTTGTAGGGAGGTTCAATCATGACTCCAGTGTTACAGAAGAGGAAACAAAACTAGGAATGATGTGACTACTCCTTCAAAGCCACATAGCTGGGAAGCTGCAAAGCAAGGGCTTACACGGTGGCCACCTCTCACCAGGGCCAGCCTCTTCACCACCACACCACACCCCCACGTGCAGGCCAGAGGTGCACTTGGCCTGCCAGGCTGAGGCTTTTGGACTTTGTTGAGGAAATACAAGAATTGCATGGATGATTTTTTGAGGGAGTGACAGGTGCATTAGACAAATTAATCTGACTGGAGCGTGGCAGGATGGATGGAAAGGGGAAGAGTGTGGAGGCCAGGGAAACACTTAAGCGAGTGAACCCCTAAATATTTCTTTGGAGCCTCCTATGTGCCAGAATCTGAACATTGTGAGCGTCAGGTAAGGAGAGCCGGGACCAGAGAGTAAAGGCGGTAAAAATAACAGTAGTACGAGTAGCTAACATTATATTCTTAATATGCAGTTCTCCACAACAACACTATGAAGGAAGTCTACTATTATCCTCCTTTTGTGGGTGAAGAAACAGACACAGAGAGGTAAAGTTATTTTTATTTGTCCAAGTCCAAGAACTAGTAAGTGGCAGAGCAAGGTGAGGAACGTAGGCAGTTGGGGGCCCAGAGCCCAGACCCTTAAGCATGGCTCCATGATGCCACCCAAGAAGATGTGGTAGAGGGGAGAGAGCAGAGAAAGAGCCGCTTCCAGGCCAACCGCTGGCCTCAGGACCTGCACCTGTGACTGACGCTCAGTGCCTAGGTCACAGGCAGGTGGAAGGAGCCCCACGGAACCATGGGGCGCCCACTGCCCAACCTCCCGGCACCTGTGGCAAAGGCTGCTGGGGGGAGGACAGCAGGCACTTGAAACACCCCCAGCTTGGACCAGGGCTCTTGCCAGGAGCCTGGAAACGACCCGAAAGCCAGGCCCATTGCTGTGGGAACTCCTTCCTCTCGCCACAGGTTGTGCAATGCCCTCTACAATCAATCTCATGTGGGAGAAGAGCCGAACCTGGGGATGAGCCCGGAGACCACACCACCCAGCTGAGCAGCCTCCCTGCCACGCCTCCTGCTTTCACAGCGGGACACTAGTAACGTCACAAGTTAATTCAATTCCTTTACGAAGCAGAAACACAATGTTTAACTGGCTAACAAACGTTTTTTCCTTTTTAGCATTTCCCCTCTACTTTGAGGCTGTGCCATGGGCAAACTTTGAAGTTTGGGAAAGTTTAGACTTGTTTGAGTCATGTGCAAAAATGCCTTTGAGTGAAAAGGGGAAAAAAAAATTATACCACCCCTCCCCCCACCTGAGACTTTGGGGTTCCAAGAGGATTGCCCATAAAATCCCCCTGAAAAGGGCTCTTGGGGACCAAGCCCCCTCCCCTTGACCTCACTGCCTGGTGGGCCGTGTCAGGGACCTTAGGCCAGGAAGAGCCTTTGGACCAGTGCCAGTGCCAGTGCCCGGAAGGGCACCCACGAACCAGCCCCGAGCCATGGTTATGCGTGCCCGGGAGTTTGAGGTCCTTGGGGAAGATGAGGCTACCCTTACCCTCAGCCACCCCCACTTGAGTGCCTCCAAGTTACAAGGCTCCTCCCCCTCACTCCCTGCCCAGGATGGCTGCCAGAGGAGGAAGTAGATCAATATACCATTCACTGTAGGACCAGACAGCTTCCCACTCACCCTGGAGGATTATGCCCGGCTTGGTAAGCCCCATTACCCCTGTGACTTAGGATGCAATGGGACCCAGGAGGAGGCACACCCGGAGGAGGGGGGCACATGGGGGCCAGGCCCAGGGAATGCTTCTCCCCAAAACTGCACCCTGGCTGCAGCTTGAGCATCCCTATGAACCACCACGGTGTTCTTCTCTCTCACCCTAGTGCACTCAGGCCTCTACCTCCCTCAAACAACCTGCGAAGAACTGAAAAGCCAAAATGAAGCGGGCCGCATGGTGCGGACCAAAAGGGCTCGGTGAGATGCTAGGACACCCAGGCGTGCCCCCTGAGGATGGGTTAATCTAAGCAGATCCACACCAGGAACACGGGCTACACAATGGGCCCCTGGATCCCTCTGCTCACCATCCCAGAAAGGCCACAAGAATTAGGGTAGTTGAAGGAGTGAGGGACTTGAGACCACTGAGGAAAAGCACTCGAGTGCCAGGTGAGAATGCTGGAGACACACAGAGACCTGCAAACTCTGGCTGTTCCACTCAGAATCATGTCTCCCTGCTCTGCGCACACACTGACACAGCAGTGCATGAACATCCCTGAGCCCTGCAGGGCAGAGCCTGAAGTCAGTCAGCCCCACCAGGCTCCAACCAGTCCCACCATTCGTTTCTGATCTTCCAGAAAGGAGGACAGTGCTAAGGAACTGGGCCATGATGCCCGGCCATGCCCTGTTGGCCCCAGCCCCTTTCCCTTTGCTCCCATGGCACGCAGGTCAGCTGCCCCAGAGCCTGAGCGGGGCCCTGGCGATGAGGTCTGCCACGGTGGGCATCTCTCTCCACTCCCATCCGTAGGAGGCTCCTCCTGCCTCAGTGCACCTAGGAGCAAACCCAGGAGGGAACTCATGCTTCTTGCTCAAAAGTTTAATCTCTCTCTTTCCTTTCAGACCCCCTTAGTGAGGGACTAGGAAGTAGAAGGGAAGGGGCAGCCCACCCCAGGAGGAACTAACTGCAGGACAAGCTGGGAGGGACCAGGAGAGAAAGTATTGGCCAAAGAGGGTGGCTCCTGGCTCCAGGGGCTGAGAGAAGAAAGCAGAGGCAGCAATGGGAGAGCAAATGAGGGGAGAGGTGAGGCAACAGGCAGGCCTGGGCAGAGCTGGAAGCACCATAGGGAGCGAAAGCGAGAAACTGGAGCAGCCCCAGTGGTGAGGGAAGGGAGGCGGGAGTGTGAGTGAGATGATAAAGAACAGAGGCAGGAGGGAGCCAGGCCAGGAGCTAATTCCAGTGTCCCCAGGGACCTGCTGCGTGCCCTTGGGCAAGTCCCTTTCCCTCTCTGACCTGCCTCTCCATCTGGAAAATGAGAGGTTGGACCAGATGATCTTGATAGGTCCACCCCTCTGAGGAACCGCAGGGCTTCAAGCTTGCCAGCGGGCGGGGAGCGGGCGGAGAGTAGACGAGTGAGCGGCGCCGAGTCCCGCAGGAGGGGAGCAGGCCCTTCTCCACATTCTCCTGGGGCCTTTTCCTTCCCTGACCTCTTGGCCTGGCAGAAGTCCTGAGTTGTGAGCCGCTCTGTTAGGCTGGGGACGGTTGGGGGCAGTCAGAGGCTGGCACAAAGCCCGAGCATGTGTACCAGGTGAATGAGCAGTCCTAGATGCCCATGCCAGCCCGTTCCAGGCCCAGCCTTGCAGTGATGGCCCCATCGGCGTGCAGATGCCCAGGAGACTCCAGCACTTTTTCTTATGTGACCCAGAGCCACAGTTCTCAGGCTGAGAGGTGGGAGCCTGCCTACCTTTCCCAGGGTAGGGGGTGATTCAGTCCCTTCTGCCTACCTCCCTCTTCAAGCGAACTGCATAATTACACAGCAATACAACTAACTGGCACGTACACACCAAGTCCTGTGTAAGAGCATAATTTATTTATGTCATGACATAATGACTTGCTTGTTGGCCTGGGGGCTGTGGGCACCAAGCACAAAGCTTTAGCTACTGTCTACACCACCCTGGGCACACAGTGACCATGTGGATCAGCACCTCAGCGGAGCCATGATTCCCAGGAGCAGTTGTCCTCTGTCTTGTGGGCTTTGTTCTAGCATTTCAGGGAAAAGAGGGACCAGCTTACTACATGAAATTTGCTTTTAGGTCTCCATCTACTCCAGGAGGCCAAGCTGGAGGGGCAGGGGCCCATTCCCATCCCCCTGAAGACTGAGGGGGCTCCTCTAGAAGGTTGCAGTCCCTTTCCAGGCAGAAGGGGACAATCTAAGCAGGTTGGCAAATTTGGAGAGACTCCTGGTTACCACCCAAGGAAACAAGAGGCCTTGCCCAATATAGGCATTTATGAGCCTAGAGGCAAAAAATTCTCTCTTTCAGCCCTGCCCAGCCTAGCCCTACCCGGCCCAGCCCTGCCACCCAGCCTTGGCTGCTCCTGGGACCACAGCCCAGCTTCCCTGGCCTGGTCTTGGTATTGGTTCTCATGCCAGACTTAGCCCTCTTGGGACCTACTGGACAATTTCACAGGTGCCAATTTCACAGTGGCTGTGGCAGGTCTCGAGGACCCTGAAGACCTAAGTTCGGCTCTGTCCTCTCTTTCCTCCCTATCCCACATCACCCCTTTCCTTCTCAGAGCCCCTGTTCACAGCTATTGAAAGTTCTAGCACAACCTACAAAGCAAGAACCATAAGAATGTCTAGGTTGTTGGCTCTTAGAGCACCCTGGAGCTAAGAATACTATAATTCCCCCAGAAGCTGAATATGCAAATTCCAAGCAGATAAGATATCAAGGTAGGGTCAGAAAACCTTTCTCTTTTTGACTGGGCCAGTTTTTTCCTGGTGGTTCCTGGGACATATTTTCCCTTTGGGCCTCAAGTCTATTTACCTGTGAACCAAGGTAAACCGATATGGTCTCCAAGGGCCACTCGAGCAATAAAACTTCAAAGAAGAGCTCTGAGTCTCCAAATACATTCCTAACTCTGAGAACTTTGTCCCTTGCCATCAACTGTTGCCCCTGCAGCCGGCCCTCTAGCAGCCTCCCTCCTCCACCTGTGGAAGGTCCGCCACCGATTTCGGGAAATTTCTGTAAGTCAGCCTGTGGAGGTCTGTGGGGTTGCCCATGAGAGCCAGCGTGCACACAGATGGCCCCAGGAGCTCTGCCCACATGAACCTGACTAGTTTGCCCCAGAATTCCTTGTAGTCTTCCTAAGACCATAGGCCACAGCATTGAATCAACCTTTGCCTGACCCCCACCCCAAACAGGCCCATCATGACAATAACGACAATGAGGAGGGTGACAATGGTGGTGACTTTGATGTCCCTCTTGGCCCCACACTCACCCCTAAATTTATTTCCTACACCCTGCCCCAGTCATACCCAGGCTTCTGGTGAACCTGACTTCCTTTCCCACCCACTCTAAGCAGTGGATTCTGCAAACTGTGGTCAGTGAGTACCCACCACAAGCCTTTGTCTAACTATCCACATTGTTCTGGGTTCTGACTGATGTCCAGCCAAGGGCTTCCTTTACATAATTGTATACAGAGTCTTCTCCTCTAAATCGACCTGCAGCTCTAAGACCACCAGTGCAGCCCCAGTCTCTGTGGCCGGTGGCTTCAGCAGCTCAGCTGCCTGAGGTCCCCATCAGAGACTTGACACCCTATTGTCTACCTGGCTTTTGTCTGCTCCTTAGACACTGCTTGCTTAGCACCTGCTTTGTGACAGGCACAGTTCTGGGCACTGCAGGATGCAAAGGCTCTGTGTAGCAGGGGGACAGCACTTTCACGGATGGACAAAGATCACAGCATAAGACAGCAGCAGCACCTGAGGGGATCACACTAAATATCCTGGATGTTCCTTGGGGAGAAAGTTAGTGTGACCTGGGGTGGTCAGTCAAGGTGGGCTTCCTATAAAAGGAAAGGGGAGATTCCAATTAGCCGAAAGGGCTGGAGGTGGAGGTTGCAAGCAGAGGATGGGAGTATGAGGGTCACACAGGGCGGTGCACTGACTTATAAGAAAAACTGTAGGGGAAGCCGGATGGCTCAGTGGGTTAAGCGCTCACTTTGCAGCCCCAGGGACCAAGGATTGAATCTTGGCCCCAGCCCATGTGGACCCATATGCTGAACTGGGGAGTGCCCCCAGTTTGGTTCTCATCAGGGCGAGACCCTGGCCCAGTTCTTGCCCTACTCAGCCCTGTACCCATCTGTGGAATGAAACTATATGGAAAAACTGATGATGTGCAACTATGGAGACTGCTCTGGGCCCTCCCCCTTCTCTCTGTCTCTGTCTCTCTCTTTCAAAAACAGTAAAACTAAATATTTAAAAAAGAAAAACTGTGGTGCCTCAAATGCTACACCTGTGCCTTCTGGCCATTTCCTTGCCCCTAATACCTCAGGACTAGGGAGCCCACACATTTGGAGTAGCCTTAAGGCCACCCAGACATGGAGCTCAACCTCACTTGGAGCTACATTCCTCTAGGTGTTTTCCAGGGTTCCACAAAGAAGAATGACATCTCCTTCCCAATGTGCACGTATGCACGCATGCACACCCACAAGACTGGCTTCATGAGCTCCCCTCTGCCAAATCCCCAGAATTCTCTCATTCTCTCTCTCTCTTTCATTCACTCATACCAGTATATACCTGGCAGTCTTATTTCTCCTAGCATATCCCTCCCATTCATTACATAACTCTGGGATTATTTTTGCCCAGAGGTATGAGCTGCATTTCTGCATATTTAAGCTGTCCTTGATTCATTCCTGCCCGTTCCTTAGTTCTGTTTGCCCAGGTGCCCGCCGCACCCACAGGCTCTGAGGCCCCTAAAAACATGCCCACATTGGGCTCAGCTTGCCTCACAGCTACTGGCTGCTCCACTCCAGGTCCAAAGGAGCGGACACGGAGTCACACTGCGGCCCCACCTCAGGTGGGCCCTAGGCCATGGTAGGCCCTGGGGCTGGTTACACTGGAATCACAAAAATTCTGGTACTTTCCATTGCTCTCCATTCTTCCCTCCCAGTGAACCTTGACCCTGTATCTCCTAAATTTTTCCATCCTCATAGCTGAACCCTGGCACTCTGGCCCGGGGGTGCAGCTCCAATACTTCAAGGGGGAAGGGGCAGTAGGAGAAGAGACAAAATGCTAACGAATGGTTTCTTTTCTATTAGCTTCTTACAAATAGAATGGTTTAATGTAATGACTGAAATGGTTGCAAGAGGGCTCTTGTTGCATGATAAAATAATTATATGACGATAATTAGTTTATTTTTAAGAGCTCATTACTAAATAGCTATTATCTGCTCTCCAGCCTTCTCTCCTGTGTGAAGGCAGAACTGAGGTGATTTGGTAGACAATGGGGTGGAGGGCCTTTCCAATTGGAGTCACCATTGAAATGAAGATTTGGCTCAGCAATTTCCAGGAGCAGGTGCCAGCCGACAGGCTTGGTGGTGGCCGGGCCTCCCTGGTCCTGTGCACGTTTACAGTGGTGTATGATGCAGGTCCCAAGGGAGGACATTGAGCTTTTCAGGAGAGACTGCCACCCAAATTTTGCTCCTGGCATGCCAGCACCACCACCTTCACACCCACATCCAATGCACTGAAAGGACCTGTTACATTCTACCTGCTCAGTTACTGTGCCACTACCAGGCGCCAGGCTACTGCCTGGTCGGCATGTAGTCTGTCGTAACAACTCTGAGTATTGCTATCCGATTTACAAGCAGCAGAATTCCATAGCTTCAAAGTTTATGATAGGTTGTGCAGTACATTCTAGATGATAATCTGGCTAAAATGAAAGGATCATGGTAATATTTGTATTGCAAAAGATGAGAAGGGAATGTAGAAAACACTTTCCTGAGATATGGGTGGGCCTGAACAAAGGGTTCAGAGAACGAACATTCCAGTTTGGCCTATGTCAAAAACTCATGTGGGGAGTCCTAGGAGATAAGCCTGGGGAGAGGGTAGGAACTAGATGGCTTTGACTTTTTGAAGCTCATGCCAAGGAACTGAGAGGACATAGAAGGTTCCTGAGCAAGGAGGTAGCCCAACTCAAGTTCTCGTGAAGGCTCATCTGGGAGCCAGGTGGTACAGGACGGAATGGAGCAGAAAGAGTCTGAAGGCAGCAAAATTGATCAGCACATTTTTTTATATTGGGTGGTAGCTGCCTGCTACAGCCTCACTGGGGCGCTTGTTACAATGCAGAGCGCTGATCCCATCCAATACACTCTGAACTACAGAGTCTGGGATGGGGCCAGACTTGGTATTTGTAACTGCACTCATACTGATGCAGATGGTGTATGAAACACACTTTGAGAAAATGCCCTAGAGAATCCAGCTCCCACTGTGATATTTAAAGCTTTCTGTATACTGTCCCTAACAATTTTTTCCCTTACAATTATATTTTTAAAGTTAACTGAGATATAATACACATACCATAGAAGTGACCTACTTAAAGTAGATACAAGTCACTGCTTTCAGTATATTCAGTTGTGAAACAATCATTACAGTCAATTTTAGGACATTGTCATCACCCCAAAAAGAAATCTTATAGTCTTTAGTTCCCCCCATTCCCTGCAGCTCTAGGCAACCATTGTTCTCCTTTCTGTGTCTATACATTTGCCTATTCTAGACATTTTATAGAAATATATATAACATGTGGGTTGTTTCTTGTCATTGGCTTAAAAAAAAAAGGTTTAGTTTATTGTTTGAGAGAGAGAGAGAGAGAAAGAGAAGGAGGTAGGGCCCAGAGCAGTCTCCATAGTTGTACATCATTAGTTGTGATATAGTTTCATTCTAAACAGGTGGATGTGGGGCTATGTGGGGTGGGAACTGAACCGAGGGCCTCACACCTGGGAGGTGAGAACCTTTGCCACCATCCTGGTGGTTACCAGTTACGCCACAGTTCAGCACGTGGGTTTGCATGGGCCAGGGCCAGGATTTGATTCCCAGACCTTGTGGTTGCAAGGCAAGTGCTTAACTTGTTGAGCCATCCCAGCATCCCTGTCGCTGACTTCTTTACTTAGCAAACTGTTTTCAAGGTTCATCTATGTTATAGAGCAGGGGTCTCCAAACTTTTCAGCCTGAGGGCCGCATTAACTATCAAACAGCAGTTTGGGGGCCAACTACACACTCGAGGTCCAAATAAAAAAGAATTAAAACATAGATGTTGTTTTAAATTATTTATTTAATATTATTTGATTCAGATAAAAAGGTCTCCATGGGCCGGATGAGAGGGCCTCCTGCGGGCCGTAGTTTGGAGACCCCTGTTATAGAGTATCAGTACTTTATTCTTTTTTATGGCTGAATAATATTCCATTGTATGATTATATCACTTATTACTTATATATTCACCAATTGACGAACATTTGGGTGTTTTTTACTTCTGGCCATTATGAATAATGCTTCTATAAACATTCATGTACAAGTTAGTTGTGTGTGTGTATGTGTATGTATGTTTTAATTATTCTTAAACATATATCTACCTGGGAGTGGGATTGCTGGGTCATATAGGCTGACCAGACATACTGTTTTAAATGGGACAAAAAACAACAGTACTGTCCCATTTCAAATGATACATATGGTCAGCCTAATCTCATGGGGCTAAATTCAAGGTGTCAGTAAGCTGACCATATATACCACTTGAAATGGGACAGTACCATTGTTTTCTGTCCCATTTAAAATAGTACATCTGGTCAACCTACATATGGTAATTCTGTTTAACCTTTTGAGGAACTGCCAGACCATTTTCCAAAGTAACTGTATCATTTTACTTTCCCATCAGAATTTCTGAGGGTTCCAACGTTTCCACATTCTTGTCAACATTTGTTATTTGACTTTTTGATGCAACCTGTCGTAGTAGGTATAAAATGGTATCTCATTGTGTATTTTTTAAAAAGTAGCTTTATTAAGATACAATTCACACACTATATAGTTCACCCATTTATAAAGTTGAATGAATTTTGGAATATTAGATTATTTCATTGTGGTTTTGATTTGCGTTTCCCTGATGCATAATGATGTTGAGCATCTTTTCTTGTGTATATCAACCATTTGCATATCTTTTTTGGAGAAATGTCTATTCAGATTCTTTGCTCATTGTTTTTTTTTTAAGATTTATTTTTATTGTTTTTGACAGAGAGAGAGATACAAAGACAGAGATAGAGAGAAGGGGGAGGATTCAGAACAGTCTCCATAGTTGCACATCATTTGTTTTTCCACATAGTTTTATTCCACAGGTGGGAGTGGGGCTGCACAGGGCAGGAACTGGGCTGGGGTCTCACCCCAGTGAGAACTGAACTGGGGGCACTCCCTAGTTCAGCATATGGGTCCACACGGGCCGGGGCCAGGATTCAATCCTCAGTCCCTGGGGCTGAAAAATGAGCGCCTAACCCACTGAGCCATCCCGGCTTCCCCTCTTTGCTCATTTTTAATGGGGTCATTTATTCTTTTACAATGAATTGTAAAGTTCTTTATATATTATACATACAAGTCTCTTATTAGATATATGATTTGCAAAATTTTTCTTCTAATCTGCAGGTAGTTGTCATTCACTTTCTTGATGGTGTTCTTTGAAGCACAAAATCTTAAAAAGTTTTTTATTCCAATATATCTGTTTTATTTGGTTGATTGTACTTTTGGTGTCATAGAAACTATTACCTGATCCAAGACCAACTTTTCTTCTAAGAATTTTGTATTTTTAGCCTTTACATTTTTATCTTTGATCCATGTTGAGTTAATTTTTGTATATGGGGTGAGGTATCCCTTTGTATGTGGATATTCAGTTGTCCCAGCATCATTGCATTTTTCATCAGTTCCTCTCAGTGGTTCTTATGTGGACTACAGTCTAAGAACCATGAAATAGAGGTTATAGAATTAGGCAATGCAATGGTGGTTATATCAAGAATTGAGATAAAAGGATGGATGAAAGATATAGGGATGAAGGAAATGGTAACATGAGGTGATAGAGTGGTTATAGTGACCCACAAAAGTCCAAAGATGATAATACCCTGATGATACTTTTCTCTGTGTACCCTTTTACAGCTTAAAAAATGTGTTTCCATATACCTTGTCTTATTCAGTCATCTTAATAAGGTACAAGTAGAGAGGGCATTACCATCTCCACAAAACCGATGAGGAAAGTGAGAGACCAAGAAGTGGTCAACAAGCCACCCAGACAAACCCCAAGAGTCTGAACATCAGTGACTAGAAAACTGATAGAAGTTGGGAGAACAGGAGTAAGAGTTGCTTGAGCTGTTGAGACAGGTCAGATTTGGACTGCCAGCAGAACATGCTTAGCAGACATCTGAAAATGCAGTGCTAGAGTCAGCTCAAGAGATCCAGGTTAAAGATAGGGTTTGAGGAGTCACTGTTGAAGGGCATCATTAAAGTCATCAGGGCAAGCAAGCCTGGCAGGGAGAAAGTGCTGAGAAAAAGGAGAAAGGTTGAAACAAAGACTCACAGGAAGAAGCCGTATTTAGAGGCCAGGAAGAAGTCAGCAGTGGAAAATACCAGGCAGGATCAAAAGAGTGGATGGGGAAGGGGTAGGAGAAGAATTTTCTAAAAATGGAGAAGGGGTCAACTAGTAGAAAACACTGAATAAATAGGCAGGAGGATAGACCCTTCCAAAAGACAGGGATATGTGAGCAAAGGGGGTCTGGGAAGGAATATCACAGACCATTGCTCTGAAGAGTTGGCCACTGGATCACACGACATTGCTTGACGGGACTGTGTTACTTGTAGAAAACCTTTCTTGAATTGTTTTCTAAAGCAAATAATCACTCTCTAATATCTGTTTCCCTTTCTCTCAAAGAGAATTTTGACATCAAATTCTGCTTGGAGCTAGCTAGCTCTGCCTGCCTGTGGAAGGGAGCACAGTGTGCCTCTCAAGGGCTTACCCTCCCAAGGGCAGAGGCGTCAGGCCAGGGCCCTTCTGTCTGAATACAGATTAGACAGGCAATTCTGTGGGTTTTGAATTTACATTCATAGTCAGGGGAATGGCACGTATGGGGTCACTAATCCTCCCCTGTCCATGGCCCCCTAGTCCTCATATGGCCCTGTGTTACTAAGAGCAAGAAGTGCTTGCCAGGGACCTGACCCTTAAGTTTAACTTGTATGCATTAACTGCTTGAGAAAATGATCTTCACGGTTCTCTGAATCCCTGTAGCTAAGTGATTCTCTGGAGGCCTGAGGGGCTGTGGGCAGTGAGAAGATGAGAGATGCAACGTTAGAGTGATCGAGCATCTGGAGAAGGGTACTGGATACTTTCTTGTTCCACCTCTTATCCCTTATGGGTTTAGTTTGTATCAGGGTAGAGGTGGGGGGTGAATTACATGGCTAAATGCCTGGCTTTGTGACAGTTCAATTCAACTGAGCCAGGCTCTGAGCATCTGGTATGTGCAAGCTAAGCACGGTGGGAGATACAGAGACATTGAAGGCAATCCCAGTCTCAAGGAGCTCACTATTGCCAAACAGACAAGAGATGTGGTCTCTTGCTCACACTTGCATGCAGAATTGAATTAGAATACACAATACAGGGATCTAAAACAGAAGCAATGAATATACACCATGGAATACTAGGTAACCACTTCAAAGACAAATATGTTGGCTACATCGATGTACAAAGATTGTAAATAAAATACAGCAATTGAACAAGGCAGAGACCACACCAGAGACAGCTGTACAAGGCTTCCAGCCCAAATCAGACAGGCTTTGGGCAGCAAGGGTTTACCTGTTTAGTGGGTTCTATAAATTTTCTTCCTGTAAACTTGCTTAGGTTCAGAATAAAAATAAGGGGTCTAGAAAGTTGTAGATGTTGATGAATGTGTAAAACTTACCCAAACCAAAGAGGGTGGGGAACATTCCAGAGAAAATAGCATATGCAAGTGTTCAGAGGCAGGAATGTGTAGACTATAACAAGGCATAGTGAGGAATCCAGTTTAGCTTGGAAAAGTAGATGTAGATCCTGATATGAAGGCTTACATGCCAACCAAAGGTATCTGGATTCTATTTTATGGGCCGGCGAGCATTCCTGAGGGTATTGGGCAGCAATTCTCATTAATCTTTACATTTGTGAGGATTAAATCGGTTAATCCAGGTAAAGTCCTTGGATCAGAGCTAAATATTTGTTTATTATTATTACAATCCTTGTGGCTTGTCTCCTAAATAAACTATATGTCTCTTGAGGGCAGGAATTCCATCTTGCAGAGGAGGAAAGTAGGGGTGATCAGCTAAGATAGACTTAAGGGGTCAGAGAAGGTTTCTTGTTGTAAAACATAGGTTCTCTGAGACCTTGAAGTCATTAATTACGCAGGAAGAAGTGGGTATCTGGAGTGGAGATTGAAGGGAGAGAAAGGAGATCATTCTAGATAGAGGAAATAGCATACAGGAAAATCCAAAGGGGAGAGAAAGTACATGAAACTAGAAAAATGTTTAGCTACCATTCTCTGAGAAGTTTTCTATTTTAAAAGCAAATGACAAAGTGGTTATAGGAAGGTTATAGGATACAAGGCTAATACTGTACAAAAGTCAGTCACTTTCCTTTGTATTAGTAATAAAAAAGTGAAATTTGAAATTAAAAACATTATAATTTACATCATCACTTGTCAAAATGAAATTTAATACTCAGGTACAAATCTAACAAAATGTATATAAGATTCACATGAGAAAAACTACAAAACTGATGAAAGGTATCAAAGAGGGACTAAGTGGTTTGCAACAACTATCCACATGGAAAAAAAAATCAATATTGGCATAGACCTTACATCCTTCACAATTATTTCAAAATGGATAATAGATCTAAATGGAAAATGGAAATCTATAAAACTCCTAGAAGATAACACAGGAGAAAATCTAGATGATCTTGGGTTTGGCAATAATTTTTTTTTTTAAAGATATATTTTGTTGTTTTTGACAGAGACAGAGAGAGACATAGAGAGACAGAGAAAAGGGGGAGGGCCCAGAGCAGTCTCCATAGTTGTATGTCATCAGTTTTCGACATGGTTTCATTACACACAGGTGGGCAGGGGGTCACGCAGGGCAGGAACTGGGCCGGGGGCCTCCTGCATGGGAGGCATGCTCCCTCGAGCCAGTGGCCGAACTAAGGGGTGAGAACTGAACTGAGGGCATCCCGCATGGGAAGCACACCGCAGTTCAGCATATGGGTCCACACGGGCCTGGGTGGGGATTTGATCCTCAGTCCCTGGGACTGCAAAGTGAGTGCTCAACCCACTAAGCCATCCCTTGGCAATGATTTTTAGATACACCACCAAAGGCATAATCCATGAAAGAAATAATTGATAAGCTGTACTTCATTAAAATGAAAAACTTCTAAATGTTCTCACTACAAAAAAGAAATGATAAGGGGAAGCAGGGATGGCTCAGCGGGTTAAGCACTCGCTTTGCAGCCCCAGGGACCAAGGATCTAATCCCAGCCCTGGCCCGTGTGGACCCATATGCTGAACTGAGATGTGCTTCCCATGTGGGAGGCCCCCAGCCCAGTTCCCGTCCTGCACAGCCCCTGCCCACCTGTGTGGAACAAAACCATGTGAAAAACTGATGTACAACTATGAAGACTGCTCTGGGTCCTCCCCCTTCTCTCTGTCTCTCTCTGTCTTTCTGTCAAAAACAATAAAAAAAAATCTTATTAAAAAAGAAATGATAATTATGTGATGTGATAGAGGTATTAGCTAATGCTATGGTGAAAATCATATTGCAATAGATAAATGTATCAAATCAACAGCTTGAACCTTAAACTTATACAATGTTATATGACAATTATATCTCAATAAAAACACAAACCAAATCAAACCAAAATAAAACCTTCTGTCAAGAAAATGAGAATACGAACTACAGACTGTGAGAAAATATTTGCCAAAAACACATCTAATAGAGTACTGTTATCTAACATGTATAAAAAACTCTTAAAGCTCAACACTAAGAAAAAAAAATGACCTGATTTTAAAATGGGCCAAAGACCTAACCAGATTCCTCACCAAGAATATATACAGATGGTAAGCAAGCATATGAAAATTGTCCAACATCATATGTCATTGGGGAATTGTAAATTGAAACAATGAGATACCATTACCCACCTATTAGAATGGCCAAAATCCAGATCCCTGACAACATCAGATTTGGCAAAGATGTGGAGCAACAGGAATTCTCATTCATTACTAGTGAGAATGCAAAACGGTGCAGCTACTTTGGAAGACAGTTTGGTGGTTTCTTACAAAACCAAACATACTCTTTACCATATGAGCCAGCTATTGTGCTCCTTGGCATTTACCCAAATGAATTAAACACTTGTGTGCACACAAGAATCTGCACAGGGATGTTTATAGCAGCTTTATTCATAATTGCCAAAAATTGGAAATAACCAGGATGCCCTACAGTAAGTGAATGTCTATACTGTGGTACATCCAGATAATGAAATATTATTTAGTGCTAAAAAGAAAGGGGCTATCAAGTCATGAAAAGACACAGGAATCTTAAACGCATATTACTAAATGAAAGAAGCCAATCTGAAATGGCTACCTATTGTATGATTCCAATTTTACATGACATTTTGGAAAAGGCAAAACTATGGAAACAGTAAAAAGATCAATGGTTGCCAGCAGGTAGGATGAATAGGCAGAGCACAGGGGATTTTTAGATCACTGAGACTACTCTGTGTGATACTATAATGGTAGATACATGTCATTACATGCTTGTCAAAACCCATAGAATGTAGAACACCAAGAATGAACCCTGATGTGAACTATGGATTTTGGTTGATAATAGTATGTCAGTGTAGGTTCATCAACTATAACAAATGTACAATTGTGGGGAGGCATTTTGATAGTGAGAAGGCTGTGTGTGTGTGGGGGGGGGGTAGTGGGTATATGGGAAATCTCTGTACCTTCTGCTCAGTTTTGTTGTGAACCTAAAACTTACCTAAAAATAAAGTTTATGAACACACCAAAAAGCGAATGGCAAGTATGAAGCAGTGTTCGTGTCACATGATCTCTCTTTAAAATGTGTCTTGTGTTCTCCAGAGGTCTCTTAGGCCTGTCTGGAGTAGATAGCCCTGAACTAAAAGGAAAGAGTATGATGAAAACAAGGCAGAAGCGAGCTACTAGGACTGTTAAGAAACCTTGGTTCCCCTACTGCTTAGCCACTAATTAGCTATGTGGCTTCAGAGAGGTGTCAGACTCTTCCCCTCTCCCTCCCTGGGATAGATGGACTATCCCTGCCACACAGCCCCTTCCAGCTCTCATGTACTGTGCTTGTGCCAAAGAATGTGGGAGCTCTGGCTCTTTGGTACCTAAACTTGAGACAGGCCCTCGGAGATCAACCTCCAAGGGCTCAGCCAAACCCACAGCCCTACTTGTATAATAATTCATAAGGCCTGACAAACAAGAGACAGAATCCTGAGGAATGATGGGATCCATTTGGCCTGCTAGGGACTGACATACTTGGGAACTCGAAGCTCCTTGAAGGGGCCAGCGCCTAAGATATGTGCCCTTCACCTAAACTAGTGGACCCCAGGCCCCTGTGACCAGGTGGCTGCAATAGGATTCCTATGGGTCATTTTCCCCTTGCGCTGACTGCCAACAGGGATAGCTGGAAAGATCGGCTCTGACAGCTCCAGGGAATGTCCTGTGCCAAGGACTCCCAACTTCAGGATGGCAAGGGAGAGCAGAGAAAGAAGACAGTGAGCACACTGGACTTGGCTCATCCCTGCCCAGGACCACTGGGATGGGTGAGTGAGGCCTCATCCCACCTTCCATGGCCACATCCCATAACCCTGCAGACAGGCACAGAGGTAAGAAATCCTCGAGGGGCCCTGATCCTGGAGAGGAGAAGCCCTGGCTGGAACTCTCTTTACTAAAACACCCTGGTGCTAAATTAATTCAGTTTTGACAGGACTAAATCTCTTTGGTTTGCGAGGCAATATCAAAAGTGCAGAATTGCTGGTAAACGAGAAAAAGAGAAAAACCCTGAATATTTTTCTCAAGGGCGATGAATTATGCCTTCCTTGTGGTGTCCTACAGACAGAATTACTCAACTGGCTTGTTCTGTTTTAATTAACCCAGCTAATAACTTCCCTGCTGGATTCCCTTGTTCATAACTTCTGGGTTTCACATAATAACGTGTTTGTTTCTTCTTTTGTGTTCTAATGAAATGATAATAACCTTCCCTGGCATTCATTTCATCCTTAATATCCGGAGATTTCATTAATATAAACCCTCTTTCCATCTGCTCCTGCTCCCTTTTAAAGGAAATATTTCTGTGTTCTTTTTACTTGTCTTCTTTGGGGAGGCTCAGCTAATCTGTTCTTTCCTCCAGGAAGAATCTTTCTGTAAGGCTTCCTTGGGCCGACAGGGCTTGGCACAGGTTCCATCAGCCACCTCCCTTTCCAGGGCCTCACTTAGGTCTCTTCGTTGCTGCTTCTGGGACAAAAACCATTGCTCACTTGGAGCCTGTTCATCCAAGGAAGGCAAAGGCACTAAGTTGCTAATACCTTTTTGAGGTGGGCTCAGGGTACCAGGGTGAAAATGATACTGGTGTGGGGATCTTGAGGACAGGTGCTAACTGCTGTCCCAGGGTCTGTAGGAGTCCTGGGACCGTGTTCTCTGCCAAGACGAGGAGCAGCCTATAGGGAGAGCACTGGGAGGCAGAAGCAAGAGGATAGCCCAAGGTCAAGGCAGATACAAGACTAACTGAGGTATTGGGATGAAGTAGGTGCAGTCTGTCAGTTCATCAATAACGTCCACTGGTTGGCTGTCTTCTTTCTCATTTTCTTGGTTAGGAGCTAAATCTTGACCACAAAACAGTGTCAAGGTAGAAAAATTCCTATGGCGTGAGTCCTGCGTTCAAAATGAAGCTGCACTGAAGAGCCTACTGGGTGACCATCTGGCCCACACAACCCAGCACTTTCTTGTTTGCCACTTAGCTAGGGGGAGCCCACTTTGCCCTCAAGAGTTTCTACACTGGTGGGAAACTGAGATGATGCTCCCCAAAACACTAGCAACCCCAGATCCCGAGGGCTGGTGCCCACTGAATGTGCCTGCCCTGATGACCACAGGAAGGGAAGCTTTCCTTTTGCAGCCAAGTGGCTGGGACCGGTTTCTGCTCTTCCCTGGTGAACATTTACTTTGATCTCTACTACCTTCTAGGCTAGAAGCCTCTTCGGGGCTCCTGTTCTGTAGCTAACTTAGCCCGCCTGGAGTTGGGGGTGGGGGTGGGGCTGCTACTGGAAGAAGAGCAATTCAGGCCCCTGGACCATCGATTGAAGGAAAAGGCACAGGCCCTTCAGCCAAACCAAGCCAAGGGAAGATGGATTGCAGCAAGGTTCCTGAGGTGTTAGAGGACCTCTGTAGGGACCAAGAGCTTGAGGGGAGGTGGCAGGGCACAATTCTGGTCCATCTTCCCTCAACTTCCCAGCCAGCACAGCCTCCTGAGTCCCACCACTCCACACTGCCCACCCCGGATTTCCCAAGCAGCCATTCACTGATGCAGGGAGGCTGCTCCTTGCTGGCAGGGTCCATTCTGGCTGCCTAGGGCACCTTGACCTTGTTTTCTTTCCACCTCACATACACCCCTGACGCATGCACTCCGCAGGTGCAGCAAACGTGGCCATTGCAGCCCCTTAGTCATCTCATCACCCCTAACATGGCAGTAGGGTATGAGGAGAGTGCAGGCCTTTTTCAGACACAGGAAGAGAGTAGACGAACCTTTACCACCCACGCCAGATTGACTTCTTCAGATCCCTAAGAGATAGTGTGCCACATCCCACGGGTTCTGGCTCTCGGCTAGGGTCAGTACGCATGGCTGTGGGCATCTTGGCTGCCTGCATTTAACAGTTGCCTCTCACTTTCTGAGGCTGGCATGGGTGTCAGCCAGGAAGATGACACTACAGAGGCAGCCAGGGAGGAAGCGCGAGTGCACGGGCCCTCCGCAGGGAACTTTGCACACCCAGCAGGTTTGGCACGCCCAGTCACATGTGATTGTACAAGCCTGGCTCTCGACAGTCCTCCAAAGTAGCTACTCCTTCCTGATTCTCCCTGCTTCCCAGACCCCAGGCTGGCTGCCGTGAGTGATGCTGTTGTGCTTACAGCCTCGGGGGCCTCATGGTCTGATCAGAGGTGAACTGCTGAGCAGGAATGAGCAGGGCCCCTGCACACTGATACCTCTGGGCAGAAAAACAGCCTAACTGTGCTGTTCTGCTTTCTTACTTCACTCGGCTAGAAGTGGTCAGCCTCCAGACTCCAGGCTCAGGCAAGCCTGTCTCTAGCCCAAAGGTGATTTATGAATGCTCAGCAAACACCTCCAGAAACAGAACCCCTATTCCCTTTTTGGGGGAAGTCTGATCTTCCCACTTATACCTCTCCTTCTATTCCAAAGTGGACACAGTGGGCCCCATCCCTGAGATGTATCCCCTGAACTCGGCTTCCAAGCACATTCTATCCAGACCTGCCACCAACAGTGGGACACAGCCCCACCCTCTATGACCATGAAAGGAAGAAAAGCTGCCTGCCTCCTGTGAGGATGGAGCTCAGGGCCTCGTGCCAGGCAGCCACGCTCAGGACCTCACTGTTGGGATGCCCTGACTGCAGCCTAGCCTTAGTTTCTTATGCAGAGTCAAGATTCTAGGAGGCCAAGAACCAAATAAAAGGATGTGGTACCTGGCAATGGTCACAGCTGCGTCTCCCGGAGACCATACTGCAAGCGCCTGTGAGTGGGAGTAGCAGTCTCTCCTCCTCCCCTCACCCTGCTGCGGTTATTCTTGGCTCACTCTGGGCCCAGATGCCTCACCCCTGCCCTATTGCCCCATCCTATTTGGAAGCCCCACTGTAGTGAGTTTCTGACAGCTCCTCTTCCCCTCCCTCTCTTCACCCCACCTTTAAGGTCCTTCCTTTACCTGAAGCCCTCCAGTTACCTGCTGAGAGGCTGAGGGATTGTTCTTCAAAGGATATACCAGATAGGAAAATGAAATTTATAAAAAATAAATCTAGCAAAGGGTACAGGACAAGTTTTGGATCCCCTCTGGCCTCACTTTCCTCTTATCTCATGTCCAAAGAAAACCATCCCCAGGATTACTTCACTGGCCTCAGATGGGACGGCTACCAGCAACAGCTTTGTCTACCCTCTCTGGGAGGCCAAGATGCAGACTCAGAGATGGGGACTATGTCCCTACTTGGTCCCTTGCCTTAGGAAAAGCCTCTTTGTCTTAGAAAATGGAACCATCTCAGGCATCACACCATCACCCCATAGCATGCCCCGAAGTCTCTGCCACTGGCCAAAGGCAAGAGACAAAAAGGAGTCCTCTTGCCATCCGTCAGGACCCTGTGGCAAATACTGACACACTGGTGCAACCATAGGACAAAGCAGGAAAGACAACACAATGAGCATGAATGTCTGGGCACTGAGTCCCACCTCTGAGGTGAGCGATGGGACCTGCCCAGCTCACAGCACCAATGCCAGCCATCCTGACAGCCTTCTCAGGATCTCCACTTTTCTGCCACCTCCACCCTGAAAGTCCCCTCACATGTTTTCTCCCAGAGATACTCTCTTGGTTTGCCTAGCTTTCTAAAGGCTGTTTCTCTCTCTCTCCTTCATTGACAGACTGTTCTCTTTTCTCTCACTCTGTACATGTAAGTGCTTCCAGGACTCTGCCCTTGGCATATTCATCCATCATTTATTCCTCCCTTCCATAAGCGTATGAAGCCTGCTCTGGCCTGGTCCTGGGCTGGGCATTGGCCATTCATTTCATACTCCATGCTCAAAGTTTTCCACAACCATCACAGCAATAACCACTGCTTCTTCTAGGACAACCCAGGTATGTCTTCAATCCTGGCCTTTCCTGATGGTCAACCCTGTGCTCTTAACTCCAGCTGGATACCTGACCTCAGAAGAGGAGGCTCAGACACTACAAATGGCCCTGAACATCATCTCCGTGAGCCTGACTCTCCTGGTTCTTGACTCTCTGACTACTATTACTTGCCTCAGCATTTTCTTGGCCACTGGAGCTGAAAATCAGGATTTGTCTCTGACTGACAGCTTGGCATTACATCCAGTCACTGGTTGTGTCTGGCTAATTCTGCTGGCATGAAGTTCCTCTAACACATCTGCTCCTTCCTCTCTATTCTTTCTCATCACTACTACCACCATCAAGCCTCCTAGAGCCTTCCAACATCCCCTTTTCATCCTGGCTCTCTGGTCCACCACCTACCAAAAGTTCCACACAAAGTTGGATTGATCTATCCAAAAAAAGCTTTTATCTTGTCATTCTCCTGCTTAAAATCCTTTCTGAGTTTTCCATCAGCTCTCAAGTAGTGTCTAAATCCTGTGACTTGCCACTCAAGGCATCCACATTGTTTTTTCTCATTGTTCTGGCCATTTGGTTACCACCCCACACCCCCACCCTTCTTCCCAACGTTCCTTATTCTGGCCCTAGACTGTGTATGCCATCTCTTATTTCTATATCTACCCACCCCTAAAGAACAGGATTAGATGTTGCCTCCCTCCAACGAAGCCTTCATTAAGCTCATCACACCTTCTACTACAGTGATTACTGTGGCCTCTTTGTCCTGACTAGACCATAATCTTTAACTTACAGGGGTCTTTTCTTCTTCTTCATTGTATTCCTAGCACTTAACACAGAGGGTGTTCATAATGCTTGTCAGATGAATGAAGATATAATTCCTGCCTCCTGGGGAAGGCAAGAGCATAAATGAGATCGGGTGTGGGCTATGAGATCTTCAGAAGGAAGTTATACAGAAATGTCTGCCAAACAGAGAAGCCACACCTCCACCTGAGTTCCAAGGACATGGAGCCCTCAGAAGGCTACTTGTAGGTTTTCCTCTAAATGTTTTTAACCAAAGGATTGCTTCTCCCCTTTGTCAAAACACTGGCTACCATAACTTCTAAGGACCCCTCCAATACTCAGACCCCTTCCTCTGGTGGGCAGCGGCATCTCACAAGTGCTTCACATGCCAACTCTCCCATCACTGGCCGTATCACTGTCAGCGAGAAGAGTCACCTCCATATTCTGAGGCTACCTTAGAAACAAAGGAAGAAACTCACCTGGGACATTTACTGCTCATTTGTTGGAATACATGATGGTATTTAGGGTGAGACATTTCAACCTAATTCTTAACCCAAGACACCCTCTTCAGCATCTAAGAGGACTTTCTGTGATGCCATGTTCATGGTTGTTTGTAGGACAAACTAGGATTGGAATGTTTTCCTGTAGCATCCTCCCCCTTTTCTAAATTTCTCCCACGCTGAGTCAGGACTGGATTTATTCCCTCTCAGACCTAAGAAAAGAACCAGCTTAAAGTACAACTGGCCTCTTTCTAGAGATTTGCTGTTTCATGCTTTCCCTGGGGAAGGGAGGAAAGTGAGTTAAAAAAGAAAGAGAAGAGGTTTTTTCTCTCTTCCAGTTTTCTGATGCTGGAGTAAACCAAAGGAGGTGGTTGAGCAGTGAGGAGGTGATCTATGAGGCACGGAAAGCAAGATGTTTCCTAAAGAACCCCTGCAAAGGGATGGTGTATGTTTTTATCTGTTTTACCCATGTGTAGGGTATATTTGGACAATGAGTCAACAAAGAGAACTAAACTCCTCCATGTCTCAGAGACAGAAAAGGAGCAGAGTTCAGTTCAAACTTGAGACAGGTTCCCTTTGGTTTGTGTTTATTTTCTTGGCAGGAGGTCTGCTTTCTATCTCTACAGAATCCACGTGTGCTTCTGATGATAAAGTACATGCCTCACTGCCTTCCAGATCCTCACTTCTACCCCGGCCCTGCTCAGGGCACCACCTGGCAAAAATGGCTGGGAAAAACCCATCAGAAGATAACGAAGGTCCTGCGAGCTACCAAGTAGGGGTTCAGGGAGGGCAGACCATGGGTGGATGCTCACGGAAAGGGTAGCCCAGGTGAAAGCAGAGAGGTAGTCCCTGGGTTTCCATCTGCAGTGACAAGAGGTTTGTGGAGAATGCTAAGCCACTGGGTATCATCCAAAGAACCAATTTATCTGGGTCTGTTCCACACGGTGATAGTCAGACAGGTGGCCAGCAAGAGTAAGAGTTTATAAGTCCAACTAGAGTAAAAAGTCAAGGACACATAGGCTTTGAGTCAGATGGACCCAAGTTGAAATGATAGCTTAGTCATTCATTCTTACTAGCTGGTAATTTTGGATTTACTATCTAACCTTGCTGAGCTGCAGTTTTCTCATACATAAAGTGAGGAAAAGGATACCTACCTACCTTACAAGGCTGTTGTGTTATGAAAGTAAGATGAAATGATAGTGTTAAGTGTCAGGACAAGACCTGTCACACAGAAGGAACTCAATTTGCTGGTATTCTAAAGAAAAAACATAACCCCAATACTGAAGGAGTTTATAATCTAGGTAGGCATACAAATTTCATGAACCTCAGCAAACAAACTGGATATGATCAAGCACTAGATTGTGGGGTACAATTTTAAATGTAGCAGTTCTGAGATTAACAAGACCTCTGATGGTCCCAGTCATCAGGGAAGTCAATCTGGAGGAAGTAGGATGAGGATAGGCCCTTGAGAGCGGAGTATGAAGGGCAGAAGTAGAGAAAAGGACTTTTCCCTATTCCCAGACCATAGGGGAGATGCTGGGGCCAAGTGTACAGAGCGAAGCTCAAAGGGCCAAGTACAACCAAGTCAATTTTGAAAAAGAATAAGGTAGAGGTAGATAAGGCTTATAGGCCTTGTGCCAGGTGCTGGGAGTACAGTGATGAACAATGACTCTAGTGAGTGAAGGAAGCCCTATAAGGAAAAAAAACTTGGTAGTATTTATCAAAATTTTCAATAAACATATCCTTTGATCAAGCAATTTTCACTTATAGAAATTAATGGTATTCATTGATAATTTTCATAGCAAAAGATTGGAAATAACTACCTACTAGGATAAAATAATAATCTTAATTAACATTCATGGAACACTCCACTGAACAACAGAACATATTTGTTTCAAGTGTCCACAGAATATTTACCAAGTTAGATCATATTTGGGACCATAATACAAATCTCAGTAACTTGTAAGCGATTCAGATCATACAGAGTCTGTTTTCTAATCATGACAGAATTAAATTGGAAATCAATAACAGAAAGACAGAAAATCTTCAAATACTTACAAATTAAAAATTAATTTTTATTGTTTTCCAGAGATAGAGAGACAGAGAAAGACAGAGACAGAGACAGAGAGACAGAAAGACAGAAAGAAGGGGGAGGGCCCAGAGCAGTCTCCATAGTTGTACATCATTAGTTGTGACATAGTTTCATTCTACACAAGTAGATGTGGGGCCACACAGGGTGAGAACCAGGCCTAGGGCCTCCCGCATGGGAAGTACACCTTGGGTGGGAACCGAACTGGGGACCTCACGTACAGGAAATATGTCCCAAGTGGGAACCAAACTGAGGGGCTCCCACAGGGAATCACTGCCCCAGTTCAGCATATGGGCCCACACAGGCTGGGGTCGGGATTCAATCCCTGGACTCCATGTCTTCAAAGTGAGTGCTTACTTAACCCACTGAGCCATCCCATCATCCCCCAAATATTTATAAATTAAAGAATACATTCTTTCTTTAAAAAAGATTTATTTTATTGTTTTTGACAGAGACAGAGAGAGACAGAGAGAAGGGGGAGGGTCCAGAGCAGTCTCCATAATTGTATGTCATCCAGTTTTTGACACAGTTTCTTTCCACACAGGTGGGCATGGGCCACTCAGGGTGGAAACTGGGCTGGGGGCCTCCTGCATGAAAGGCACACTACCTTGAGCCAGGGTCCCAATCAAGGGGGCGAGAACCAAACTGGGGGCCTCCCAAACGGGACAGACACCCCAGTTCAGCATATGGGTCCACACAGGCCAAGGCTGGAAGTCAATCCTCGGTCCCCAGGGCTGCAAAGTGAGCACTTAACCTGCTGAGCTATCCCAGCTTCCCCAGAATACATTTCTAAACAACCCATGGGTCAAAAAAAAAATCTACAAGGAAAATTAGAAAATATTTTTAGTCAAATAAAAATGTAAACATGACATATCAAAAGTTGTGGGATGCATCTTAAGCAGTACTTGAGGGAAATTTATGGAATTAAATCCTTATGTGAGAAAAGAAGAAAGGTCTCAATCATTGACCTTAAGAAACTGGAAAAAGTGGAGCAAGTTCAACCTAAAGTAAACAGAAAACTGGAAATCAGTGAAAATAGAAAACACAAGTAATAGGGAAGATCAATGCAATTAAAAGCTGGTTCTTAGAAAGATCAATAAAATCGATAAACCTCTAGTCAGACTAATCAGGAAAAAAAGGAGAGAAGACACAAATGAACAATATCAGCAGTGAGAGAGGGGATATCACTACAGATCACGCAAATACTAAAAGGACTATAGGGACTATCATTACGATGGTATGAAAAATTTCCTTGGAAGGAAGCATCTATCAGAAGTCACTCAAGAAGTGGATAACCTGGTGAGCACATAATACAATGCATTGATGATGTAATGTAGAATTGTACACCTGGAACCTATGTAAGTTCTACCAACCAATGTCACCTCAATAAATTTAACAATGAAAAAAAAAAAAAAAGAAGTGGGTAACCTAAATAGCCCTATATCTATTAAAGCAATAGAATTTGCCCACAGTACATTTACACAATGGAATACTACTCAGCAATAAGAAAAGATGAAATACAGTCATTTGTAACAACATAGATGGACCTTGAGACCATCTTATTAAGCAAAATAAGTCAGACTGAAAGAATCGGGAAACATATGACCTCACTTATAGGTGGAATATAAAACTGAAAGTAACAAAGAAACAAAGACCTAAGGACACACTCAATAGCTTGGCGATTGCCTGAAGGAAGGGGAGGAGGGGGGAGGGAGAGTGGGAGGGGAGGTGGCAGAGGACACCAGATATATGGTGATGGAAGGAGAGCTGATTCTGGGTGGTGAGCACATAATGTGATGCATAGGTGATGTGATGTGGACTTGCACATCTGGAAACTATCTAATTGTTACCAATCAATGTCACCCCAATATATTTAACAATAAAAAAAAAAAAAAAGAATTTGCCCACAGATGGCTCCATGGTAAATTCTAACAAACAGGTAAGGAAGAAATAATAACAATTCTATACAAAATAGCAAAACATAGAAGACGAGGGTACACTTGCCAACTCATTCTATGAAGCTAGCATTGTCTCGATACCAAAACCAAACAAAGACATTAAGGAAAAGAAAATCAAATCCAACAATAATTTGAAAGATACTACAAATGAAGTTTATCCAAAAGTTGCAAGACTGTTTTAACATTAGAAAACCAATGTAACAAACTAAAAAATGATCATCTCAATAGATGTAGAAACAGCGTTTGGTGAAATCTGACATATATTCATGTCAAAAACTTTCAGGAACAAAAGAGATTTGTGTCATTCTGATAAAGGGCATCTTTAAGAAACCTACAGCTGGGGCAGCTGGGATGGCTCAGCTGGTTAAGTACTCCTTTTGCAGCCCTAGAGCCTAAGGATCGAATCCCAGCCCCAGCCCAGGCAGATCCATATGCTGAACTGGGGTGTGCCCCCAGTTCAGTTCTTGCCAGGGCCAATGCAGGAGGCTCCTGGCCTAGTTCCTGCCCTGCGCAGCCCTGTGCCCACCTGTGGAGTGAAACCATATGGAAAACTAATGCCGTCAACTATGGAGACTGCTCTGGGCCTTTCCCATTCTCTCTGTCTCTCTCTGTGTCAAAAAACAATAAAAATAAATCTAAAAAACAAACAAACAAACAAAACAAAACAACCTGCAGCTAACTTCATACTGAATGGTGAAAGATTAAATGTGTTTTTCTTATACTTGAGAATAAAATCCAGAATAAGGCAAGGATGCCTCCTCTTATCACTTCTATTCAACATTGAGGAGAAGCCGGGATGGCTCAGTGGATTAAGCACTTGCTTTGCAGCCCTGGGGACTGAGGATCGAATCCTGGCCCTGGCCCGTGCAGCATACCTGTATGCTGAACTGAGGTGCTTCCCATGCAGGAGGAGTCCAGTTTGGGTCTCACCACCAGTTTCGGCCCCTGGATTGACGGGGCATGCCTCCCATGTGGGAGGCCCTTAGCTCAGTTTCGCCCTGTGCAGCCCCACCCACATGTGTGGAACAAAACCATGTTGAAAACTGATGACGTACAACTATGGAGACTGCTCTGGGTCTTCCCCCTTCTCTCTCTCTCTCTCTCTGTCTCTTTCTCTCTCTGTCTTAGTCAAAAACAATAAAATAAATCTTAAAAAACAACACAAAACATTGAACTGGAGGTACTAGCCAGTGCAAAATTGCAAGAAGAAAGAGGGTATATAGATTGGAAAAGGAAAGTAAAACTGTCTTTATTCACAGATAACAGCATTGTCTATGGAGAAAATCCTAAGGAATCTACAAAAAAGCTACTAGAACTAATAAGTGAATTTAGCAAGATTGTAGGTATATCATCATTATACAAAAATGAAATGTATTGCTATATTCTAGTAGTGATTATCCAGGGCACAAGGAAAATTTTTGGGTTAATGGGAATGTTCTATAACATGATTGAAATTTAAACAATGTTATTAGCACAAAAATATGAAAAACATGGGGAAGCCGGGATGGCATAGTGGGTTAAGTGCTCACTTTGCAGCGCTGGGGACTGGGGATCAAATCACGGCCCCGGCCCGTGCGGAACCATGTGCTGAACTGGGGAGTTCCCCCAGTTCAGTTCTCTCTCTCTGTCTCTGTATCTCTCTTTCTCTCTGTCAAAAATAAAAATAAATAAATAAAAATATATTAAAAAATATGAAAAACAGGGAAAACTTTGACAAAAAATATATAAAATTACATTGAAAATATGAAACACTGCTTGAAAAAAATAAATGGAGAGATATATTATGTTGATGGATCAGAAGACTCAACATTGTTAGGATATAACTTCTCTCTAACTTGATCTACTGATTCAGTGAAAGCCTAATCAAAATCCTAGAAGGCTTTTTAGGAGAAATTGATAAGCTGATTCTAAAATGTATATGGAAATACAATGGACCCAGAATAGTCAAAGCAATTTTGAAAAGAAAGAAAAAAGTTGGAAACCTTCACTACTTGATTTCTTATAAACTCATTTCTTACAAGCTCATTATAAAGCTATAATAATTAAGATGATGTGATAGTGGCAGAAAAATAGATATGCAGACCAATACAACACAAGAGTATCCAGATCCATATATAAATGATCAATTAATTTTTAACAAAACCCCTAAGGTATTTCAAGAAATTCTTTTTTTTTCAAGAAATTCTTGGGGAGAAAAAAAAAATTTTTTTTTCAACAAATGGTGCTATAACAATTGGATAGCCATATAGAAAAATTAACCTTGACCCTTGCTTCACACCACATAAAAAAATTAACTCAAAGTGGGGGATGCCGGGATGGCTCAGTGGGTTGAGCTCTCATTTGCGGCCCCAGGGACTGGGGATCGAATCCTGGCCCCAGCCTGTGAGGACCCAGGTGTTGAGCTCAAATGTACTCCCAGTTCAGTTTTCACTGGGACAAGCTTCCTATGCGGGAGGCCCCTGGCCAGTTCCTGCCTGCCCTGTGAAGCCCCGTGCCCACCTGTGGAGTGAAATTATGTAGAGAGGGGAAGCTGGGATGGCTCAGTGGGTTAGGCGCTCACTTTGCAGCCCCGAGGACCGAGGATCGAATCCCGGCCCCGGCCCGTGCGGACCCATATGCTGAACTGGGGAGTGCCCCCAGTTCAGTTCTCACTGAGGAGAGACCCCGGCCCAGTTCCTGCCCTGTGCAGCCCCGCCCACCTGTGGAATGAAACTATGTGAAAAAACCAATGATGTGCAACTATGGAGACTGTTCTGGGCCCTCCCCCTTCTCTCTGTCTCTGACTGTATCTCTCTCTCTCTCTCTGTCAAAAACAATAAATAAATCTTAAAAAAAAAAAAAAAAGAAATTATGTAGAGGGCTGATGATGTGCAGCTGTGGAGACTGCTCTGGGTGGGCCCTTCCCCCTTCTCTCTGCCTTTCTCTCTCTCTGTGTCAAAAACAATAAAAATAAATCTTAAAAAAATAATTAACTCAAGGTGAACCATATACCTGAATGTAAAAACTAAAACTAAAAAATTTCTAAGATGTAAGCATAGGAAAAATTCTTAGTGACTTTGGGTTTGGCAAAGATTTTTTAAACAGGACTCAAAAATATGAAATATAAAAGAAAACAATTAACTGGACTTCAAAATTAAAACCTGCTTTTCTAATAGTGCTATAAAAATAAAAGGCAAACCACAGATTGAGAAAAAAATATGCAAAGCATATCTGACGAATGATGTCTAGAATATATAAAGGACTCTTACAAGTATAAAGAACTCTTATAATATAAAGTACTATAAAGAAAAACAACTCAATCAAAAAACAGAGAAAAGATTTGAACAGACACTTTACCAAAAAAGATATACCAAAGGCAGATAAGCACATAGGAAGATGTTTAATATCATTAGACATCAGGGAAATACAAATTAAAACCACAATGAGATACTACTGTATACTCAATGAAGTGACCAAAATTAGAAAGAATTATCATAGAAAAGGCTGAGAAGGATGTGGAAAAACTGGAACTCTTAGGAACTTCTGTCAGGAAACTAAAATAACAGTTCTGTAGTTTCTTAAAAAAATTAAGCATACCATCCTGCCATTCCCCTCCTGGGTATTTATCCAAGAAAAAGAAAACCATGTCCACATAAAAACTTGTACTCACAAATATTCACAGCAATTTTAATTGCCCCAAACTGGAAACAATAAAAATGTCCATCAATAGGTGATTGCACAAACATCTTGTGGTATATCCATACAATGGAATACTAATTAGCAATAAAGAAGAAACTTGACACATGCAACAACATAGATGATTATTAGAAACATTATGCTGACCAAAAGACAGTAGAAACAAAAGCATACATATGATTTGATTCCATTTAATTGAAACTCTAAAAAGACAAATTTAATCTGTAACAACAGAAAGCAAGTCAGTGATGGCACAGGGCAAGAAGGAATGTTTTGGAGTACTGGAAATGGTTCCTAACCATATAGTAGCAGTGTTTGACATGACTGTATACATTCATCAAAGTTCATAGCACTGTATTCTTAAAATCAGTAAAATTTATTATATATAAATTCTATCTCAAAAATGATGAGGCAGCTCTATCTGATACAAATGATAGCTATATATATAATGCTATCATTTTTTGGGGGAAAAAAGAAAACATATATGTATATCCCATATAAGCGGAGAATATCTCTAGAAGATACTCCCCAAAATGTAATAGTGGTAGCCTCTAGAAAAAAAATTTAGCGTCTGGAGTCTGAAATAGGCAGGGCACTTTATTTTCTATCACATTCTTGGACTTTCTGCCATGTACATTTATTGGTTTAAAGATTGCTGATGTAGGGAGGAAACAGATGCTGTAGATGTTCACAGGAGGGGTATCGATCTCACAGTGGTGGGGAGTGTCAGTAAATACTTTCTTGAAAAAGTTATATCTAAGCTAAGACCTGAAGGACAATAAGGAGTCAGCCAATGGAAGTAGGGAAGAAGAGGAAGAGCATTCTAGGAAAAGGGCATCACATGTACAAAGATCCCAAGGAAAGAAAAAAAAAAAGTGACATTAGGTTAAGTGCAGGGTAGTTCTGTAAATATTAGGGTAGTTCTGTAAATATCAGTAAATATTTGAAGAATCGGTTAATGTAAGGGTCTGCATGTATGTATCATATAGAGAAATATGGAACATTAAAAGACAAAGATGAGGTTGGGAAAATAGGTGGGTGGGTGCCAGGTTTTCATCTTGCAAACTAGAGATTATCCACTTTTTCTATAAGGACTCAGATAGTAAATATTTTAGACTTCATGAGCCAAGAGGCAAAATCAAGGCTATATTGTCGGTACTTTTGTAAGAAGAGAAAAATTAATTTCCACAATTTTTATTGATGAAATTCAAAGTATAATAGTTGAGTACAACATTTAATAACATAAGTCTACTAATGAGAATAATAGAATTCTTTTTGGGGGGGGATAACATCTCACTTAATTGGGATGCAAAGTTAGTGTTCCCTATTCTCAACATTGATTGCAAATGTTCACCTGTTAATGCTGATCTGTAGTGAAATTTTTATGTGTTTCATCTTTGAAAATGTCTTTTCACACAGATAAGTACTGCCAAATACTGATATCAATTCATGAGCATATGATTTTAATTGAGCATTTTCATCAGTCGGAAGGTATTTATAGAATTCTAGTAGGTTCTTCTCTTGATATTTGCCTTTTAACCTGTGATTACGTTGGAGATTAATCACCTCCAATTGAAGGTTAGGTGAAAGCTCCTTAACTGCACAGTTAAGTGAATTTTGAAATATGGAAATTTCTTTTGCACTTCCATCGATGTTGGAAAAACCACAGATGGAACTATAGTTTGAGCTCAGAACACTACTTCATATTTCGATGGAATGGAGATCCTGCTTACGTCAACTTTGGAAAGCATGGGAAGTCTATCGTATAAAGCAGCTTGACATTATTTGTGAGTTAAACACATTAGTTGTAATTGAGATTATTTTATCACAATATACATTTCACAAATAAGCATTGTTGTGTCTTGTAATTCTAGGTTTAAATCATTGATAAATATATCAAGTCTGTAACAAAAACTAAATTCCAAGGCTATTTAGGTTGGATAACAGTGGCAGAGGGCAGTTTTTCTCATTCAGAAAAATTTCTATCTCAGCTCTGAGTTCAAAAATTCACAATAAAACTTTGCTACTATTAAGTCATAAAAATATTGTATGGTATGTCACAACCAATGATAGACAACTATGTAGACTGCTCTGGGCCTTCTCCCCTTTATCTATCTATCTATCTATCTATCTATCTATCTATCTAATATCTATCTATCTATTTATCTATCTATTCATCCATCCATCCATCCACCCACCCACCCACCCACCTACCTAACACATATAAGGGCTATCTGGAAAAAATCCAGCCATAAATGCCTCTCTGTTTCATATTACGTGGCTGGATCCTTTCTAGACAGCCCTCATATATGAAATTCACTGTTGATACTACTGGTTGAATAACACATGATAGATGAAAATATTTCCCTCACAGTACCTGCCAATGAATGATACAATGAATAACAATAGGCTTTAAACACCTTTTACATTTTCACAAGTTTTGTAAATTTGCCCAACTGAGCCTTTTTCTGCTCTATACATATTTTTTTTGCCATCATTAGTTATAATACATCTTAGCAGATTTCAGTTTAGGTTGTACTGAATTAGTGCTTTCTCAACTACTCTCACCTGTAGTTCTCTATACAGACTATTCTTAGAGGTTAATTCTTCAGTCACTTAAAACTTGGCATGGATTCCTCGAATAAACAATAATAACTGCCCAGTATCATTAACATCTGCCAACTCATCAAGAGCCAAGGAAAACCTCTTGAAATCATTTGCCTTGTCTTTTAATTTAGTGTTTATGTTGTTCCCAATGTCATTAGCTCTTTGAACAACTATCTTGTCGAAAGGCTAACAGTCTTGAGTGAGTTTATTTTCTCTGGATGTATTCTTTCGTTGCTACAATCAAATGCGATTTAATTAACTCACCATTTGTAAACAGCTTTCCTTGTTTTGCTAACAAATGAGCCACTTGGAAAATTACTTTGGTTGCCATCTGATTTTCATTTTTTTATTTTTGTGAAGAAATTCTGCCATGATGAGATATTGCATTTTACATTTTCTAATTTTCTAACTATTGCTTTCCCGTTAGTTGGGAATATTGGGACAAATATTTAGTTTGGTAATGTTAACATATATTGTGCGTAGCTATAGTGTTATTGGGTAATAAACAATTCTTTGTCATTTAATTTGATAACAAAAATAATCCATAGCCCTTGTGGTTTCCAAAGTACGACATTCAAAGTCAACTTTTTCTCTTCTTATTTGATGTGGTATGTGTTCACTGGTAATAAAAAATAAAATAAAATGCTGCAGTACAGTGATATGCATGTTGCTTCAAACAGTTTCAAGTGAGTGCATCACTGTGACTTACAGTACAACAATGCAAAGTGATGACAGTGTCACGTAGGTCTTTATTGGAACTGTTTAATTCTGTCACTGTAGCACAAAAACATTCACAAAAACATTCATAGACAATATGGGCATGGCTATGCACTTATATACATTTTATTTCTGGGCACTAAAATGTGAATTTCATAACATTTTCACATGTCAAAATATTGTTCTCTGATTTTTTTTTTTTTTTTTTAAATGTATGGGTAAGAAAATTAAATAAAAGGCATCCAGATTGGAGAGGATGAAGTAAAACTATCTCTTCTTACAGGTGAAATAATCTTGTATATGGAAAATCCTAAGGAATCCACTAAAAAGAACTATTAGAACTCACAAACAAATTCAGCAAGTTTACACGATAGGGAAAGCTGGGATGGCTCAGCGGGTTAAGCACTCGCTTTGAAGCCCCGGGGACAGAGGATCGAATCCCGGCCCCGGCCCATGTGGACCCACATGCTGAACTGGGGTGTACCCCCAGCTCAGTTCTTGCTGGGACCTATGTGGGAGGCTCCCGGCCCAGTTCCTGCCCTGCACAGCCCTGTGCCCACCTGTGGAGTGAAACTATATGGAAAACTAATGTCAACTATGGAGACTGCTCTGGGCTCTCCCCCTTTTCTTTGTCTCTCTCTGTCTCTCTCTGTCTCTGTTTCTGTCTGTCAAAAATCAATAAAATAAATCTTAAAAAAAAAAGTTTACATGATAGATATAGACATATATTTATAAGAATATATATGCGATATATCTTTGTAAGAATATATACATCAATTGTGTTTATATTAGCATCAAAAAGAATAAAATATCTAGGAATAAATTTAACAAATGAAGTGCAGAATTTAAACTCTCAAAATCACAAAATACTTTGTAGAAAGAAATTAAAGAAGATCTAAATAAATGGAAACATGTTATGCTCTTAAATCAGATAATTTGGGGACACAGGGGTGGCTCAGTGGGTTACATGCTCACCTTGCAGCCCCGGGGTCTGAGGATCAAATCCTGGCCCTGGCCCCCTTGGAAACATATGCTGAGCTGGGGTGTGGCCCCCAGTTTGGTTCTCACTGGGAGAGCTTCCCATGTGGAAGGCCCCCAGTTAGGTCCCCAGCTCGCAAGGGGCATGCCTCCCATGTAGGAGGCCACCCCCCCGCCTGCCCCAGTTCTTGCCCTGCGCCCTCCCCCTCCTGCCCACCTGTATGGAATGAAACTATGTAGAAAATTGATGATGTACAACTATGCAGACTGCTCTGGGCCCTCCCCCTTCTCTCTGTCTCTCTGTCAAAAACAATAAAATAAATCTTTAAAAAAAATCAGATAACTTAATATTGTCAAGATGGTAATATTGCCCAAATTTATAAAGAATGCTTACAATTCAATAATGAGAAAATAAACTAAATTTTAAAATGGGCAAGGACAATTCAATAACAAAAATATAGAAAACCACTTGATTAAAAAATGGGCAAAGGGCACGAATAGACATTTTGCCAAAGAAGATACACATGTAGCCAATAAGCACATGAAAATATGTTCAACATCATTAGTCATTAAGGAAATGCAAATCAAAACCACGAGACAACACTTCACACCTACCAGTATGGCTAAGTATACAAAAGACAGGTAATAACATGTGTTGGTGAAAACATGGAGAACTTGGAACCCTTGTAAGTGCTGCTGGGAATGTAAAATAGTATGGCTGCTTTGGAAAACAGTCTGGCAGTTTCTCAAAAGGTTAAATACAGTAATACCATATGACCCAGCAATCCCACTCCCAGGTAAATATATATTCAAAAGAAATGAAAACGTAAGTCCATATAAAAACTTATACACAAAATGTTCACAGAAGCATTATTGATAATAGCTAAAAAGTAGAAACAACTCAAATGTTCATCAAGTGATGAATGGATAAATAAAATGTGTATATACTGGCAGTGTCCAAAAAATGTATACATAGGTTAAGCGATGTTATCTATGCATTACTTTTGAAGTTGAATTGAATTGAGGTAGCAGTGTGTAGTATGACATTTGCTCCAAAGATGACGTTAATCAAATGAAGGCTACTGTCATCATGTGACAGGCAGGACAGTCAAAGAAAAAAGTGGAAGCACAGTTGTCGTTTGAGGTGTGCAAGACCATTTTGAAGTGGTGTTTGAAATTTGAGAATGTTGTGGAAGTACAACAATGGAGGCTTGAGTATGCAACCGAACTCCACCACACCTAACATTGCATCCATTCGTGATAAGTTTGAGACGCATGGTAAATTAAAACAGCATGTGCAGAAATACAAGTGGACGCTTGGTCAGCATTGCTCAAGCAGTAGTTCACTGTAATCAGAAGTGTCTGGACGCTGATGGAAACCACTTTGAGCACCTCTTGCAAATGCAGAAGTAAAATGTGACTTGTATTCATCGTTTGTTATCAGTATATATTGAGTATTATAATTTTAATACAGCTTTTTTCTTTTTTAAAATGTGCATACGTATCATTTGGCAATAAAAAGGAACAAAGTACTGATACATGTTATAACATGAATGAACTTTGAAAACAGTATGCTAAGTGAAAGAAGCCAGTCACAAAAGATCACATATTGATTGCACAATTCCATTTAGGTGGAATGTCCAGAATAAGCAAATCTACAGAGGCAGAAAGTAGATTAGCGGTTGCTGAGGGGCAAGATGGTGGTGGTGGTGGTGATAGGAGGCTAAACAGGAGGGGGCTTCTCTTTGGAGTGATGTAAATGCTTCTAAAATTGATTGTAGTGATAGTTGCACAACTCTACGACTATATCAAAAAACACCGAATTGGACACTTCAAATGGGTGAGTTGCATGGTATGAGAACTTATCTCGGTGAAGCTAACCCTTTCCCCCCACCCAATGTAAAAATGTAGCTTGCTCAGACATACCAAAACAGGCAGCAGGCTCCTTTCCTGGGGCAAATACTCTCCACAGCCAGAATTGAACCAGGGGCCACACAATCTCATTGCACCTGGCATCGGGTCACATCCAACCTCAGGGCTCCCACATATCACTCCTTCTAGCAATGGGAAATAAGTGCAGCTTGGGCCTTCCTAAAAGAGCTAACGTGAACAGACCCTTCTTGTCCACCAAACAGAGGTCCACCTCACAAATCGTTACCATCACTTTGATTATCGCTGTGGATTCCAGCCCACCATCTCAGCCTCTATCTCAGCCCCTATCCCAACTACCAGCCCAGCCAGTATCCTGGCCAATAGCAGCTCCTATTACTGGATACCTGCTGTGTTGTCTCTAATCCTCATTGCCAACCTGTGTACCAAGGAGTATGGACTTTAACCTGAAAGCTATGGGCAGCTACTGGATGGTTTTAAGCAGTCTAACCATAAGGTCATAGCTACATATTAAGATTTACTATAACTGCAGTGTGGAGAATAGATATAAAGCTGGAGTAGACCAGGTAACAGGCTGTTGAAGTAATTCCAAGTGAGATAAGGGGGGTCACAGTGAGGATCAAGAGAACTGGTAAAATTGAGAGATGCCTAGGAGGTAGAATGTATAGAACCTGATTTCAGACTGGACATGGGGCATAAGACAGAGGCTGGAGTCAAGAGTCCCTCAGCCTAGGCAAGTTTGGCAGCCAAGGCAGCTGTTCTCCCATGAACTATCAAGGTCTTTGAGTCTTGGGGACTCTGAGGCTCCCAAGACCAGATCACTCAAGTCTATCAACAAGAGTCCCCAAAGATTCATAATGTAGGTATCTCAGGGCATTTCAGTGTGGAGTGAGACCGAGAGGATGAATTTGATCACAGAAATGGTCTCCTGTCTCCTCTTTCCTTTTAAGAGAAAAAAGATGCTCTTTACTTTGTACATCAAAGTATCTCCAGGAGGCCCAGTCCTTCTACTATCAAATTCTTATCACTTCCACCTCTTTATTAGTCCTTAAAAAACCATCAGTCACTTAATTCCTCAGACATTTGATGGTCCAGGTACCAGGTATGATACACTATATTAGGTTTAAGGGTTCAGAGATGGTCTCCCCCAACTCTAGTACATCCTGCTCTTAGGAGAAGACCCAGAATTGATTTCTATAGAAGCACAAATAAGTGATGTCTTAATGTGATCTTCCTTTAAGGAAAATTTGAATTATATTTTTTTCTTATTTCAAAAGTAGCTCACAGATAAATATAAATAAGACATAAAAATCAATAGAACTTATAGCACCTAAAGTAATCATTATAAACCAGTTGTTTTTTTTCTTGCCACACTTCTAAGCCATTTCTTGTTGCTCTGCTTCTATTTTATTTCAAGGAGAGAATTTACATTTTACTTAAGAGAGCATCTTAGGCTAAGAAATGACCCCAGTGTGGCTGCTATTTGGTGCAGGGAGCTTTCTCAAGTCCTCAAAAGTCCCATCTCTAAGATTTCCAAATACTCATATGTGGTTGTTTCTAAAGGAGGCCTGGATGGATGTCCAGCCCTGACTAAATATTAATATTTATTTATTAGTTTCCTCTACAGAAGCCCTGCTCCTCTCAGTTTTGGACTACAAAAAAGGAGAAGTAATAGATAACCTCAAAACCAGGGTAGGGTGCTGGTTGGTGGGGAGGTCTCCCAGAGGTCAGCTGGAATAACTACATTCTTTGCATGGTTCCTGCCTCTGTCTAAATAGCAAATTGCTGTGAGGACCGGCACATCTATGACAAAGAGACAAGTGAAGATGTGCTAAGAGAGTGATGTCCCAGGCTCTTCCCTGGGGAAACTGATTCAAAGGATTATTTCAAAGGGTCATTAGTAGAAAAAGAATTTCAGGCTCCCAAGGGTAGGGCTGCCTTTGAGCTAGGCTGTTTCAACACTTCTAACATGTCCCCAGAAGGTCAGCTGGAGTGAGCCACACACAGAGACCGAACTCCCAATGCCAGGGACACAGATGGTCAAAGCTGGCCCCAGCCCTGACTGGCTGAACCTTCATGACCCACCCAGGAGAGAGCTGGAGAGTTTGCCTACCCCTTGGAACTGGAGTGCAGCATTAGAGCTTCCAATACTTCCCTTGCACCCAGGGGTAGGGTATGACTTCTGTAGAACATTTAGCTTCTTTCTAAGTAGAAAATTCCCACTGCGGAGAGAGAGAACTATAGTGGCTCCTTTCACTGTAAGCTTACCGCGCTCACCCCTTTAGGAAGGTGCGGCTCCCAAAGCTATGTTGTGACCTGCTCTTTCCTGAGAATTTGGGGGGAGGTCTTGACCATTCCTCCTGCAGATGCCTGCAATCATGGCTGCCTACTTCCCCAGGGCAAATATTCTCCATAGCCCAATCTACACAGTCTCATTACACTCGATGTCTGGTCACATCCAACCTCAGGACACCCACATTCCAACCCTCGCAGTGGTGAGAAAGAAGTTCAGCTCTGGGCTTCATGAGAGACTTAACCTGAATGGATCCTGCTTGTCCCCCAAACAGAGGTTCACTTTACAAATCAATATTAGCAGCAATTATTATGGTCACCATTCCAGCCCCTATCCCATTTACCAGCTTAGCTGCACCCCAACCACTAGCCCAGTTAGTATCCTGGCCACTGCTGCCAACAACAATTCCCATTTATTGGGCACCTGCTATGTTGTCTCTAATCCTCACTGTGAACCTTCAAGTTCACTGAAGAACAAGCCGTGGCTCTAACATATTGTCACGGCACAGAGAAGCAGTGAGCAGGGCTTTCAATCTGGTCTGGCTGATTCCAAGCCTGTGCTGTTCCCACTGATCCCTGAAGCCTCCCTGTAGTGGGTTGAGTTCTGGATACAGACTGAGAAGGGTAACATACAAATTTGCTGACTTTGTGACCTTAGACAAGTCATTTGCCTCCGCTGTGCTTCAGTTTCATCTCTACAATGATAGCTTTCTTTGAGGCAGTGTTTGTGTGTCTGTGGGAGTTTGCATGTGTGCATCTGTGGCTGTGCATTGGGATGAGGGCAGGCAGGGGTGAGCCCATTGTTCCTACTCTCCAAGCCCAGGGGCAGCCAAGAAGTAGAGCTGTCATGGGGGCCTAGCCAGTCATGGTCAGGCTGGAGGGCGCCTGTGTACCCCCTGCTGCCCCACTAGCATGCCACATTCTGTGGTCAGGAAGAGAGGCCCTGGGAGTGTCACTGGAATGTTCTATCTGCTGGGAGTCCTTTGGAGGGCTGATGGAATGATAGCAGTTTAGGCTCTGCGGCTCCATTCCTCCCCTCTAATGAGGTTCCTTCTGCCCCATAGCCATGGAAAGTTTCCAAGTTCCCCACAGATGCCTCCTAGGCCCTTCTGCTTTCATCCTCCACACCCAGTTTTCTCCACTCCTAATTGTGTTTCTGAGACCTCAGTCCTCAGGCCCTTGACCAACCGGGCAGAAAATCCACTGGTTACGACACTGCAACCTCAGCCCAGTACCCCTTCGCTGAATACCCTCCCACTGGCAGACCCCACCAGCCCTGCCCCACCTGGCAGGAAGGCCAAAGCCCACAGCCTCAGGGTCTCTGCCCCCAGAAGCTCCAGAGGGTACAGTGGCCAGGAAGGAGGGCCTGTGGATGATGGGTAGAGGCATTTACCAGCTAAACTGCCAAGGAGACAGCACGGCATCAGGGCATATAATTTATAGTCACACAGACTAGGCTTAGAATTCTGGCTCTGGCTTTTCCTAGCCATGTGACCTTGGGCAAGAGATTTAACTTCCTGGGACACACTTTCCTCATGTGTAAAGCAAAGATAATAATATCTACCGTATGGGGTGGTTGCAAGTATTAACCAAGATAATATATTTAAAGCACCTAGCTCATTGTCTGACACATAGTTGACACCCAATAAATGTTGGTTTCCCTTCCCTTCTCTGAACTTCCTTCCCAGCCTCTGCCAACACTAATGGACAATCAAATTGGGTAGATTACCTCTCTATTTCATTTGAGGGACCAGGGCTCAGCCTACATGCCTTTTGTCCTCTAACCTATGCAAAGAGGAAAATAAAACAGGTGGGAAGAAAGTGGGTGGGCAGCAGAAGGGTACAGAGGGGCACCTCTGCAAGGGACAGGGGAGGTTGTGTGGCTCAGGGCCCCAAGTGCCTTAAAATATGTGCATAAAGAACTTGTAAAGAGCAGCCAGTCCCTGAAGGGTGTGGGGGGAAGAGGGTCAGGTAGGCTCCAGACTCAGAGCCTGGTTTCAGCGGGTCCTTCCCACTGGCCTGTCTGGGCTGGAAGCAGGGAACTTGATATTCACATACCTCTGCAGATGTGTTCCGACAGCCTGCCTGCCCCACCATGGAGCAGGAGGGATAATCGGAGGGAATAATCACACCAAGACCGAGCTCCCTTCGGAGAGCCAGATGACTTCAGTGCTTCAGTGCTCCAAACAGAGGGGTTGGGGTGTGTGTGCGTGCAGTTCCAGCCCCTAGCAGTGGAGGCTACAGTCCTGAGGCGGCTGCAGGCCTGGGTTGAGAGGGATGCAACATCTGGCTAGCTGTGAGCATGAGCCAGATGTGCAGCAGCCAGATGCAGGGCAAGCTCCCCTGGGTGGGAGCTGCACAGGGGGGAGTCCTAACCTCACTGTGCAGCCTAATCCTGAACATATTACTCTGGAATACGTACACTACCAACAGCATCGCCATAAAAAGGGCCTCAATAAAGAGAGAAGAGGAAAGAGCAAGGCCTTAAGCATTGTTAGTGGGCCTCTGACATACTTCCTGGGGGAGAGGCGAGCCCAGGAGAAAGTCTGGGCTAGTCCTGTATCCTGGGCCCTGCAGTGCACGTTCTCCTGAGGAGTGTGGGGCTGAGCTGGGCAACGTGTCTCCCATGCTGCAGAGAGAGCTCCCGAAAGCTCAAAGTAGTGGGTATGGTCAAAAGAGCCATCATGACTGAGGTTAAAGGGTAATGGACTTGGGGGGAAAGGGGTTTCTGCGTCTGGAAAGAGCTAGAAGTGAGCCAGATAACAACATAGGGCCTCTTTCCTTGGCCTTCCTGAAGCTAGGTATTCTGGATGCTTCCAGCAGGGAAAATACTAGAATGTCCCTTTCTACTCCTCCCTTCTCCACTGTCCCCACTCCTATCGCCACTTCTACTCCCAACCCCCATCCTGAGAGAATCAGCCAGATAAGCCACAAAGATGCAAAGCCAGAATATCAGGGCTGGGCCACCTGAAGACCTGGGGGCATTAGGTCTAGGCTCAACCAGCTTTTTCTGGAATACTGACAGGTGGGGTGGTCATAGCAAGCTTCCTAGAAGATAGGGGGCTCTCAAAAGATAAGAGAGATTTGGCCAGACGATGAGAAGAGAACAGCGCAGGAGGGCTGAGGTAGAGGGAGAAGCAGAAAGGAAGAACCTCTGAGCCTGGGTGGCTCAAGCCCTTTATCTGACAATAGAGAGAAAGAGAAGAAAGAAGAATGTTTAGGAGAAGGAAGCTATAAAAATAATTTTCAACAATGAGCTTATAGGTACTCAGAGAACCCCATTCCCACGTCAAGAGAAACTCCAAGAGAGCTGGAAAGAATGGGCCATCGTCAAAGAGGTGGACTGTTCACTGAAGAGAGGAGAGGCGGTGGTTGGAAGCTGATGAAGAATGGGACCCAGAGAAGGTCCCACAAATAGCAAGGGGCTGGGCTGTGGGTTCTCTCCCTTTCCTCCTGCATGTCAGAGGCAAACACAACTGCTTCTCATTAGCAGAGTGACCGTGGAGGAGAAATTCAGCCCTGGCCAGGTCCCGGTCACAGCCAGCCTCAGCCAAGCCAGAGAGGAGCAGGCTGGGGCCCCAGGATACCTGCAGCTGCTGTCCAGCCCTGGGGTCCCCAGGCCACCAGTGTTGGCACCTACAGTGGGCCGTGATGGAAGAGAAGAAATGAAATGGCTGGAGGAACAGAAAGGGAAGGAAGTTATATTAAATCTTTTTGGCCATCTCACCTGTTTTCTCCTCTGCCTTATTCATTCATCAACATCTTGGCCAAATCTGACCCCACCGATCTCCTGCGGAGAAAGTGGCAATGGCTTCCCAATGCCTAAAGTTAGACAAACTTCTGAGCCCAAATCGAAAGATTCTCTGTGATTCAGCTCCCTTGGACCCATCAGTTCTCACTCCACAGTTCCCAAGTCCAAACCCTCCACTCCAACTACTCTCTGCAAAAGTCCCTGTGCATTTCCTGCCAAGTCCCTCTGTATCTTTGCTCACAGTTTTCTTATCATAAAATGCCTTTTCATCTCTACCAACTCATGATTACTCCCCTTTCACATGCCACTCATCTGTAAAACTGGGAGAGTAATAAAGCCTACCGCATAGGGTTTTTGTGAGGATAAAATCAGGAAGTGCTTGGGACAGAGCCTGGCACAGAGTACCGTTAGCTATTAGTATGGTTATTACTGTTCTATTCAGTCCCCTTCCAGGAACTTGAGCCCAAGTTCTACCTTCTCTACAGAGTTTCATCTCCCTGATCTGCCCATCCATTATTGTCAGCACTCTGCTTCTTGCATTTACCAGCTCAACCCACTTCTGTTCAAACAGTATGTGCAATGCTAGGCACCAGGCTAGGCAGCAGGGAGCAAATGAGGAATGAGAGTTACTGTCCTGCCCTCAAAGAGCTTACAGTCTGGAGGGAATCAAACAAACAAAAGGCAGTTACAAGAGGGCTCCAAATTCCTATATGCAGAGCGCCATGGGAGCAAAGGTAAGACAGACAGCACTGAGGATCAAGGAAGTCTTCTTAGAGACGGTGATCAGCAAGTGAGCACCTGAAAGCTAAACAGAAGTTAGCAGGGTGGAGCGGGGGAGAAGGGGTGCAAACAGCAGGAACAGAATGAGGGGTCGGGGGAGGTGATGGGTTTGGAAACTTCAATGAGCTCACTAGGGTTAAGAATGAACGGAGAGGAGGGATGGCGAAAGCTGAGGCTAGAGAGGTTTGGCAGGAGCGAGAGCTGGAGAGGCCGCGTGAGCTGGACTGACGCTGGGGCCGAGTCCTATGGGCAATGGGGAATCATGGGAGGAGGCGTGCTGCTCACTTTGGCCCTTCACATATGTGTGTGGAAGTATTTTTTAACTGTTTCACATCTGCCAGACTTGTCTCTCAGGAGATGACTGACCTGGTGCCTTCTCATATGCCCTTTTTCAATGAGATAGAATACAAATAAATAGGTATCTATTAGATGCTTCTTGAGGGCAGACCGCAGATGCCAGGTGGTGTAAGAGGAGCGCTGCACTCAACAGATGGGGGAAACCTGGGTCAGCACCCAGCCCCAGGCAGCTTGGGGACACGCCATTCTAATGCCCTAACGCTCAGTATCTTCTACTGTAAACATACCTGCCTAGTACATATGGCAGTGCAGGTGAAAGCCTTTCCGAGGTGCCCACAGGAGGAAGCAGATGCCAAGACAGAGAGGAAGGCTGGACCCCACTGCAGAGCTGGCTCTGGAGGCTGAGGAAGGGAGCGCAAATCCGCAACAAGAAATGAATGTGCACCTCTGGGCAACTCCTCCACCCCATCCAGTCCCTTCTCTGTCCATTTCTCTCTCCAGCTTGTGGGAATCATTGTCAACCCTGAAGTCACCCAGGTGCCCTTCCCCGACACAGTGCAGTAATTGGGGAATGTGGAGACGTCAGGTTAGGTGGCTCCAGGCTGTCTTTGTCCTGAGCAGTTAGCACCTCCTCCAGGAATGCCCTCTCCCTGCCCCATGTTCTCTTCCTTCTCTGACATTTTTGCACTTCTAGGTAGGGCCATTCATGAAGTACATGACTATAACTTTCCTCCAAGGGCTCCAGACACCAGGGGCCACTCCCATCCTCAAGACTCTAAGCTCCTTCAGGGCAGGACCTGGCTGCTGCCTCTCCGGCATCCACCATGGTCCCCAGCTCGGGCTTCCCAAAGGGGCTGTTTCCTGCTCCTTCCTCTTTGAAACTGAGGAAGAAGATCTGAGGGTCTGGCTGGGCCAGAGTTGGGTCCCAGGGGTGGAGAGGGGGAGAAGAGTAGCCTCTCCTGACTTAGACCCATTCCGCTTTCACCAGGCAAAGGCCATAAGTTGGGAGCAGTGGTCAGGTAGCTGTCAGATGAGAAGGCTAACGTATCTAGGCAGCAAGTGCTGAAATCCCAATTGGTGAAATGTGGAAGTTCCAGGGAACAAGGTGACAAGGCGGGCAGGGAGGCCAACAGCTGCCCAGTGAGAAACTGAAATACATGCAGGCTTTTGTCTAGTGCCTGAAACAGTCTAAGGCAAGGCCTCACTCCAGAAAGCTGTCCCAACCCCCTCCCCAGCTGCGTGGTTCAGTGGGTGTGCCCAGAGAAGCACAGCTGAAAAATGGGCTACCATCTGGAGAAGATGACAAGGCCCAGCAGACAGTGTCACCACACGGTCTCCCTGAGGCAAGCAGGGCATGTCTCCTCAGCACTTTGAAATGAGCATCTGGCTGGTTCCAGATGTGGAACCAGATGTGAGAACATGACATCCTGGCATTGGCTAGTAGGCAAGTTCAGGGTCCATCTTCAACCCTCCCAGCTGGTGGGGCCTTCTCAATGTCTTTCTGTCCCTGCCCCTGCCAGCATGCCTCCCTTGGTCTCGTGTCCCCAGCCGCTGGATTCTTGTGGTAGGCCAAGTGGCTCTTCATGTTTGGCTTCAGTCTACCCCAGAATCAATTTATTCTCTTATTTTGTGGAGATGGGAACTAGCTGGTCACCATCCTCCAGTCAAAAAGCTAGTGTGTGTGTATATAGAGGCATGTTTGTATGTGTGCACATTCACATAAAGAATTCTAAGAACACGGGGCCTAGTCAGATCCCTGGCCCTGAAAGGGGCATAGGAGAGGATGCAGCCCCACCCACCTGCTATCCAGGTAAGGAAGCCAAGAAAGAGAGGAGAGGCCTGCCAGGGACATGCAGGAAGCGAGAAGTGAACCTAACAGACATAGATCTCAGGCATCAGGCTTCCAGGGTTCTTTCCACACTGCCAATTTTCCCCACCCTGTTCCACCCCCTAAAACCACCCAGCTCCGATCACTGCCTTGATTTGCAGGATGAAGAGAGCCTCTTTCTTGTGTAGAGGCTCTGACTGTCAAGAACCACAGGTGTTGATGTGCCGATGTCAAAGGGAGGAGCAACTGAAGGATGGCGCTGTCCTCATCCAGGTTGGGTTAAGCAGGGTGAAAAGAGTTTGAAAGAAGCCGAGAGGGACTTCGGAGAGCGAGTCGATGATAGAAGAGAGGCCCCAAACATTGGTTTCTGAGGCCTGGAGTCCAGGAGAACATGGGCCAGTGGGGAAGGTTCCCTTGGTCACCAAAGGGAGAGCCCCCCCATTTCCTATGGGCACTTGAGCCATCGTCACTTCATACCTCAGGGGCCAGCCCTCCTGGATTGTCCCCTGATGGGTTCTGGGACTCCAGAACCAGTAACTGCTCTCTAGACTATCAGATGCCTCCTGGAAATTTCCTGGGACAAGGACCTCAAATGCAAGTTTTCCAAAGACCAGTTCACTTCACCTTACAGAGCAGTGCAAGTCCCGACTCAAACTTTGCCCAGCCTTAGTCTCTTGTCTGTGAAATAGGCAGAGACACCCAGAGCAGGAGAGGAAACAGCACCTTCAAGCAGGAGGTGTGGCAACCTCACTTTTGAATCGCTCCCACGTGAGCTACGGTTCAAGACTTGGGGTGTACTCTAGCTTTCTTAGGAAAGGTTGCTGTATGGGGCCGAGGGCCAGCTAGCAGGAAGAGAATGCTGGGCTTTTTCAAGAATCAGTAATTTTCTGACTCTGAAACCTCTTTTCCAAACTTTGCAGAGCACATACTGTACAGCATCTTTGTTAAGGATTAATTACTAGCCAAGTTTGAAGTCTTTGGAGTTGTCTGAGAGTTACGTGAGCTGAAAAATGAAAACATAGCTATGTTGTTTTTTCTAAATTGAAAAAAGATATTTTTTTTGTGGGTGTTTGCAATGCTCACAAACAGCTGAGGGGTTTTTTACTCTATCTTTCCAAAAATCATTGCTCCAGGCCATGACCAAATATGGAAAAAATGAGCAAAAAAAAAAAAGAAATTCCCAATCCAAACCACGATCTTTTCAGAAAGTTACAAATAGTTGAAATAGAGGTACGTAACAGAAATGGCTAGTGGCCTTGCCTAGCACAGTTTCCCAGCATTTCCTACCTACCACCCACTCATAGCTACAAGGTACCCTATGAAGAGACTTTCCTTTCTAGTTGTGCAAGAACCGAGGAGCTAGGCACAGAACTGAGGGCTGGGAGAGACCTCAGCACTGCATTAACATCCTCATTTCACAGGTGAGGAAACTGAGGCCCACTGAAGGGCATGAGTGACTTGCCCTCGACTCCACATCCAGCTATGGCAGAACCAGATCCCCCGGCTGTCCTTTCACCCCCAGAAATGCTGCAGGGCAGACCTGGGCCCCTAGGAAGCCGGGACAGATCACATCTGTGTACAGACAGCAGAATGGTAGTTCCCAGAGGGGCAGGGGATAGGTGCAGGGAGAAATGGGCGAAGGGGGGCGCTCAAAGACAAGGTAATGAAAGGAAACTAGACTTTGGGTGGTAAGCACACAATAGAATATATAGAAGTTGAATTATAACGTACACCTGAAATGTATATGCATATGCTATTAACCCATGTTGCCTCAATAAAAAATTATGCACATAAATACCTAATAAATGGGAAACCATTCACAATAAAACAGTAAGTGAATAAAACCAGGGTGGGGGGAAAGAAGCCATCTGCGGCTGTGCTTGGGCCATGCATGTCTCTGAGAACGAGGTGGGCATTGCAGAGGAGAGGGTGTGAGCTTGGAGGCAAAGACCTCCCTGTCTTGGAAGGGGAGGATGGCAGGCGCTCATGGATGAGCACACTCACTATGCTAGCCACTGCCCCAGGAAGCTCTGGGCACCCCTGCCCCAGCTCCTGGACAAGCTGGCATGGAGAGAAAGTGAGTAGGGGTTGGTGGTGGCACATGCTTTCCCTTGGGTCCCATGCTCTGATTTTCCCCCATAAACTAAGACCCATCAGGAACATCCCTATAACTAAGGTCCAGGTCAAGGCTCCTGGGACATCATTCTCCAGATCAATTTCCCCCAAGGAAGGACAGAGGGGTCAGGGGCTCTCTTCTCCTCAGAGCTGAGGTCTAAAGGGTCTGCCCTAGGTATGGTCCACAATGCTAACACAGTTCTGAAGTTAAAACTCTAGCACTAGACATCTGGGACTTGAATCCTGACTCTGTCACTTACAAGCTGTCTGACCTGAAATTTACCCAACTTCTCTGTGACTCAGTTTCTTCATCTGTGAGTGGAAATACCAGCACCTACATCTTCTGGGTCACAGTAAGTGCTATAAAAGTTGTAGCTGCTTCATCCGCTCAATATTGGCAACTTACAGAAGAAAGAACAAGTCAATATGGAAGAACCTGAACTGACTTCCTAAGTTGCACAGAACCTGCATTCCCAGCTTCCTGCCAAGAACCTGAAAAAGCTGCCAGTCTCGTATGGGCCTTGGTTTCTCCAATATAATACAGGGCTAATAGAGCCCTTTGCTGTTCTGTCAAGTTCTTTGAGAGGCTTGGATGAAAGGCCCCAGCAGCAGGGTGAGATGCTGCTATTATAGCTAATGACAGAACCAACAAGCTCATAAGCCGCTGCCCAGCTCTGACTCAGACTGTTTACGGTTCTAAGCCTTGCTGGTCAGGGGACTGAGTGGGTCTGTGGCTGGTTGGTCAGGGGCCGAGGGGGAGCCTGGGCTGGGTAGCGCCTTCACCGGCCCTACCACATTAGTGCATCCCCTTGACCTGGCATCCTGCAGGGCTTCCTCCCCCTGGGCAGAACCCCTCTCACCCTGTGTTCCCGAGAATCCCAGCACCCTTCACCCCTATGCCTGCCCCCTCTCCTCCTCTCTAGCCAGGACTCTGGCTCTAGCCCTGCATGTGTCATATCACTCCAGAGGACAATCAAGCCTGTTTAGAAACATGTGGGAGCCATGGTCTTAGGCTGCTGCAGCCAGAAGAATAAAACATTCCCCAAGGCTAAGCCCTTCCTCTCCCACCAGCTCAGGGACAGTGACCCAGAAAGCGATGACCCGCATAAGGTTGGACTCCCTCTGTGACCTCCACATCTGGTCAGATGCTGCAGGCCCCTCCATCATCCCAGGAAGCTTCTCACAGTAGGCTGACCAGGGAAGGGAGGCTTTTGTAAATAAGCCTCCCCCCACTCCCCATTCGCCCTCCAGAAGGCCCTGCTGGGCCACTCCTGTTAGGTCTCACCAGTTCAGTGTCTAGATTGGGGTTGGTCCCCAATTTCCCTTATGGAAACTGGAGGTGGCAGGGGGACTGGTGAAGCCAAAGAGCAGTTGCTATCAGGCTACCCCAACCCCCTAAAAGCAGCACTCTCTCCTTGGCTGCTCAGTCCAGCTCCAGGAAGTCTGTGCAGCAGCCTCTGCCCTAATCCCAGCACTGGCCTGGGGACATGAAAACTCATCCACCCTGGATTCCAGGACAATGTGGGGCCAAGATAGCCCTAAGCAAATGCCTTTTGGCTTCCCAAAGTGCCTCCTCCCCTCCAAAGCTCTGGTTTTCTTGACCAATCCAAAGAGCAACAGGTCCCTGGATGGTCAGATGGCAGGAGGCACTGATAGCAAGGGTCACCTGAGAGCCTCTTCCAATCTATCTGGCTCTCTAGCCCCAACAATGAATCCTTGACCTCATGGAATCCTTTCCCCTCTTCACGATCCCTTAGGCTCCTGATACTCCTAGGTCTAGCCCCCAATAGTCCTTCCTTCTACCAGGGCTGCTAAGCCTCTATGGCACATCAGGTGGCAGAGACCGAGTGCCAGAACTGAGATAGCCAAAGCAAGCACGGAGAGAGGAACGCTCTGCTGGTGGCAAGCAATGGAGGCTGCAGAGGGAGAGAAAACTGAGCCTCCAATGGGAGCAGGGTTGGCCAGAAACCAGTAGGCTTGAAATAGTCAGGACAGAATGGAATACATGAGGAGAAGACTGGGAAGGGCATTCCAGCAGGGGTAATGACACCAGCAAGAAGTGAGCAGGGAAGTCACTTGGCATCTCCAGAAAAGTTCTCTGCTACGGAGCACATGGGCTGGGGAAAAGGGAGAGTGACCTCAGATTGTGCTCTGGGAATCCCAGGCACTGAAGGAAGCACATGGACTCAGGGTGGGATGTGGGTGTAGCCAGGGAAGTCAGCTCAGACTATCTTCACAGGAACCCCCTGGAGTTAAGATAGGGGCCTCTTCTTCCGAAATCCAAGCAACCTCACAGAGGTGGGCCCCTTGCCCTTCCCAAACCCTGGAAGGCAGGGAGGAACTGACAGGGAACACTCTCATCACCGGTTTAACAGAGAGGGAAACTGAGGCTCATTAGTGCTTAGTCATCTGCCCAAGGTCTTAGAGTAAGTAAACAACCTGGCCAGTGGAATATTCTACACACCCGGCATGGAGGGGTCCTCAAGACGTCACCAATTCCACTATTTGTCCCAGATCCCAACAAATGAGGCTTCTGACTCTGCCTAACCATGTCAGGAAGCCTTTTTTAAAATTTTATTGTTAGATTTATTGGGGTGACATTGGTTGGAAACAATTATATAGTTTCTAGGTGTATAACTCTATATTACATCATCTATGTACTGCATTATGTGCTTACCACCCAGAGTCAGCTCTCCTTCCATCATCATGTATCTGGTTGCCCCCTCCCAACTCCCCTCTACCCCTGCTCTTTCACCTACCTTCCCCTTTACCCTTAGAAGCCTTTTTTTTTCAAACCACCAGTGCCAAATATTTGTTGGATTTAAATCTAGCTTGAATCCTTGCTGCTGCAGTTTGAACATACAACTTGTCTGGTTCATAGGCAAGGTGGAGTCATATAAAAGCCTCTCTAGACTTGAAGGTTATTTTGGGGCTCCCTTTCAGATTTCTCTTGCCCAGGTTCAATCTTAACAGTTTTTTCTCTATAGGCTCAAGCCTGCCATGATTGACAAGATATATATACACAAGGTGCCTCATGACTGTCAAATGAATGGATGGAGAACAAACAAACCAAGGTGTCCAGATAAGCACGACTCTTGGACCTCTGTGAAACATATCTCAAATAGCAGCCCCCAACACCCCTAAATTTGCTTAACAACCTGACATGATACATGTAGAGCCACTGCCCAGGATGTTTTGGAGGTATCCTTAGGCCAAATTTTTACTTTAAATTATCTTCCTTATCTACCTTAGTACTTTTCCATCTTCAGAGCCTGTGCTAAAGTGAGGCAACATGTTTCCTCATTGCCCCCTAAACCCCACAACACACACACACACACACACACACACACACGTACTTTGTATACAAAAAGCAGCACAGCCCCTGGGGGAAAACCCGTCCCTGTGTTAACGAGGTTGGCATCTCTCCTGGGTAAAGAGGGTGACTTCTTCAAACAACTAAGGCCTAGCTTCCTGAAAATCCTCCTTATCTTCACCCTTATGATCCTGATATATGGACAGAACTGAACCCTACACATATAGGTATTATTCATGCTGACTATGTGCCAGGCACTGTGCCAAACACTGTATATGTAGTTTCTCATTTGGTTCTCACAACCATCCTACAGGTTACAAAAGAGGATACTGAGACTCAGAGATACGAAGTCTGCCTAGGGAATAACAGAAGCAGGCTTAGAGCCCCATTTGCTGGACTCCAGAGTCTACCTTTTCATCTCACTCGCTGTCCTGCCTCTCCCCAAGTCTGGTGGTAAAGGGAAACTTAAATGTCCCTGTGCTCCCAGCCCAGCCCTCTGTCCCAACCCCAGAATGCAGAACCACATCTAATAAGAAAACTCACATCCAGTAACTTGTCTTTGTTCAAACTGGTTCCTTTTCTGGTTGTTTCCTTTTCTCCTAATCTCAGATTGAAGACCTATTATTTCCAAGCCAGAAAAAAAGAACAAGGAAAAAAAAAAAGGGAGCTCTGTTCCAGGAACTGTAACATCTCTCTCTGTGCTGCCCGATTTCTCACTTCTCCAACTCCTGGACAAGCCCAGCCGTGCCTGGTCCCCAAATTTGGCAGGGCCATTGGTCACAAAGCCATTTTAGGGTCTTCTTTTCCCCCATTTACCTCCAGGCCAAGATTGGGGTGAGAGAACAAGGAAGGAGGTGAAGAAAAACAGATCAAGGAAAGTACTGGAAAATGATAATAAGTTCTAGTTTCCAACCTGGCTCTCTATTCTGTGCACCCTCCCCCGCTCTCTTGGGACTCTACTATGCAGCCCCTTCCTGGCCTAGAGAAGTGGTTAGTCATACACAGAAACACAGGTATACACACACACACACACACACACACACACACACACACACACACACACACACACACACACACACACACACCCGGACGATCCAGAATCGCAGGCGGTCATAAACACATCCCGGTCCAGTCTCATTCAGAGAGGCACTCAGGGCCTCAAGGAACACAAACCCCCCTGAGTCCGAGACACGTCATCATGAGCACACGCACTCGCAGTCATGTGTTTCCAAACACTGCCATAAACTTGCCCTTTCTCTTTGGTACAAACAGCATCACATGCACACTGAGGGAGTGAGGATCAGGTCTCTGACACAGGCATTTGTGGACAGACCCCAGGAACAAAGGAAACTGGAGTGAGACCCTTGAATCAGAGCAGTCCCCAAAGTCCAGGGGGTCTCTATGTCTCAGCCCCCGCTTCATTCAATGTCAGGAGTTAATGAATTGGCTGGGTCTCATCCAGTCGAGGGAGGGCCTCCACCCCAAAGCCCAGCCCTTCTGCCCTGAGCCAGTAAAGGCGAAGCTTTTGCCAGGAGGGTGGTTTGTGTCTGAATGTGAAGGGAAGCCACTGTGTCTCCCTGGGAAACTGAAGTTTCTGGCATCCACTGTCCCAGATGAAGGGGAAACAAAGGTGCCTTGATGCAAGGGCACCACGATTGTTGGTGGCAGGAGACACGTCAGCACTGCCCCAGGGCAGGAACCCTGCCACCACCGTGTTAACCCCACATGGTCAGGCTAGCCCTCCAGACTCCCCACCTGGCTCCGCAAAGGAAGTTCCCCATTGCCCTGGGCACAAGGTGGCACCTGCTCCCCTCTAAGACCTCCAAGAGCATGTAGGAGTAACCCAGCGGGGAACAAGGTGGGGAGATGGAGGAGGCTCCACAGGCTACCATGTTCCACCCTGGGTCAGGGAAGAGTACCCCAGAGGGACAGCCCGACTGTGTTCAACCAAACCGAAGCCATGGGTTTTCCCAGAAGGCAAACAGCTGTGCAGAGGACAGGGTGGCCCAGACCAGCACAGGTGCCGGCACAGCTGGTGGCACCACACTCCCCAGCCCCAGAGTAGGCCTACAAGCAGTGGCACTGTCCTCCTGGGCAGCTCCAGGTGCCACTAGAATGCTACAGCTCTCATGCCACCCCAGACCAGTCCTGCTAACGCTCCAGTATGTAATCAGGAAGCAAGCATTTCCCCCAAACAGAGCCTGGAAGGACCCTGTGACTTCTGCAGAGGCATCCAGGCCCTTCCGAAGGCCTCCCCAGCCCAGCGAAGCCAGGGGCGTCCTTCCTGCCCGGACGCGGCTCCTACCCACTCGGAGGAGCCCTTCACCTTAGACATAGTCTGTGTGAAGAGGAAATGTTCCCGGGAGTGCTCATCAGTACAACTCTTGCTGAGGGCAGAATGTGACTCTGTGATAAACCCCACAGGGGTGTGACTATGGGGGCTCAAGGCCTCTGCAGAGAAAGAGGTGTGCTAGCCTCAGGGGACAGGGGATCATGGGAGCAGCCCCTCCTCTTAACCTGTCATAGCACCCAAGGCAGAGTTTCCTTTCTAGGACTTACGGCAACAAGTACTTGTGTTGTTTTCATATTTGTTTACTTATTATTTGTTTCCTCTACTAGGATGGAAGCTCCATGAGCTTAGGGACCATGTCTGTCTTACTTATTGTGGTGTCCTGGTGCTTGGCACAAAGGGACTCAGTAATATTTTTTGAATGAATGAATGACTGGCCTTTCTGCCCAGAGTGGTTTCTGCTCTGTTGCCCAGAAACACAGGAGTGAAGTCCATAGAGACTCAGACAGAAATGGCAGGAAGTTCTCCAAGGCAGGCCCACTAGCTCCCATCACCCCTCAGCTCATACCACATCGCACAGGTCTATCCTGAGCACTTAGTATGTGACAATGGGAAATGAGAACACCTGCATGAAATTCAGAAGCAAAAACAAAGCAACAACAACAGAACCAAACCTGGCCCCTTCCCTTAAGGAGATAGCACTTTGAGAAGAAAGGCATATCAGGAAGCAAATGCCTGTAATTCAGTCTGACAGGTGCCATCAGAGGTGAGAACAGAGGACCCAGGCCAGTCCCAGGAAGTCAGAGGGTCTCCCAGAGGAGGGACATCTAAAACGAGCTCTAAGGAGTGGTATGAAATAGCCAACAAAAGTAGGGGGAGAAGAGGATTTTATAAGAAGGGACCAGTACATGCAAGGGTCGAGAAGGAAGAGAGTGTGTGGCTTATACAAGAAGAGAAGGGAAGTTCAGTATGGCCAGTTGTGGTGAAGATATGCCAAGGGGGGCTGGAAAGGCAGGCAGGAGACCCCGGAGGGCCTGGGAAGCAGTGGTAAGAGCCTCTGAAGGGCTGTCAGTAGAAAATTCCCTCAGTACTCAGAAAGGAAGCTGAGAACACACCTGCTAGGCAGAGGGCAAGTGGCCCATTCTCCTCCCTATTCGATGGGCAGGAGAGCTGCTCAAAAATAGGCCTGGGAGGGGACAGGGTCATGCAAGGTGCCCAGCCTCAAGTGGCTCCAGTGAATAGATACTTCCTTGCTTCCTTGCCCAGGGGGTGGCAGGAGACAAGATGCCAGGCACGCGGGAACCATGTGCGAGGGGCCTCCCTCTGCACAGCCTGTAGGGATAGGGTAAATGGGAGTGCCTAGAGAGGACAAGGATGCACAAAGTGATGCCAGGGCCAAGGATCATGGGAGTCACAGAATCTGTTCATAGCCGACTTCCTCTTTAGATTTCAAGTAGCTTCAGGGACCACCTCACTCACTACCTGCTCAGCCCTGAGCATTAAGTAGATGCCCAAGAAGTATTCCTCCTGGGCAGAGGGATAGAAAAGCCACTCAGGCACTCTCAGGACACAGGTCACCCCCTCTCCTCAAGAGAGTCTCCCCACTGAAGAACAACTCCCCTTTCCTTCCTTGTATATCCTGTGGCCACAAAGGCCCCAGGTGGCCAAATGTGCCCTTCTACCGATCGGAGGACAAAAGCTGCTGAAAATGCTGCTGCCATATTTGAGATGTCCCTAGAAGAAGACAGTGGCCAGGTGCGAAGAGAAGCAGACACTTACAAGGAGAGGCAGGTGATTTAAGGCCCTTCAGAAGCAAGGCCTCATAGGACCCTGTAGAAGGCCTGAACTCTAGTCCGAGGTCAGCCACCAACGTATTGTGTAAGTTGGAAAATATTTTCAACCCCAGGCCTCTATTTTCTTATCTAGAAAAGAAAAACAGGTCTACGTGATCACTCAAGTCCTTCCAGTGGTTTGACCCAAGGGTGAGGAGACCATGTTGACCTCTAAAACCTCTGACAGAAACAGCTTCTTCTTTCTGGGCAGCCCCTGGCAGGCCTTCACACTCTCTGACAGCCCCCACTTCAATGAAATACCAATACTGGGCCCAGAATTACCATGTTTATCAGACTGTTTGAGAAAGGGTTAGAAAGGAGGATGTGGAAGCAAGAAGCTAGAAGCAGAATCTGAGGGGGAAAAAAGGCACTTGGTAGGTCTGGGCCCTGAGATAAGAGGGCCTGGGTGAGGGGGCAGGGTTCTGGGGTCAGGAGCCCCAAGAGTTCAGGTGCAGCCCAGGACTTAAACAGCCTCAGCACAGAGAAGAGGCCCACAGAACTTGTCTTTTGTTCTACTGAGCAGGCTAGCTGGGCACTGGCCTTTATCCCAGCCGTGTGAAGGGAGAAATTAGGTAGGTAAATAGGTGCCAAGGAGGGAGGGCCAGAGAGACAGCAGCAGCTTCCCTCCAAGACCTGCAGGGGTTTGGAGGAAGGAAGGCTGGAAAGGGCAGAAGGGGTAGCTGCCATGCTGGGCCATCAGTTAGCCACCCACACTGGGAAGGTCTTCATTCAACTAACATGCACCTAGGGCCTGCTCCCATTAGCCTGTATTCTAGACACCACTGTTGAGCAACCATGGTAAATTCTCTGACAGGCTGCGCAGGGCTCAGAAAGCAAGGCCACCAAGAGCCCGGCTCCATTGCCCCCGCAGGACAGCAGAGGCATCAGCTGGCCCTAAATAGGGCAGGAAGCCCAACTTCTCAGAGCACCTGGTTAGGCTTTCCTGGTAGCCTAAGCCCAGGAGGAGGGGCCTCCTTCCAGAGGGCAGTACAGGAGCGGATACGCAGCTTGCCCCGCCACCTGGTGGAGAAAGGAGGGAGGTGCGCCAGCCCAAACTGAGACAGGTAATGCCCTGCCACCTGGTGGAAGAAAAGCTGGGTGCTCACGTCATCAGCCGTAGCGACTGAGCACCCGAACTTGGCAATCTGCTATCCCAAGGCTAGAGAATGAAGGATGTAACCTTCTAGGACATGACCCTGGTTCTTAAGGACTCACAATCGTTTGGGGGTGGGGGTGGGGGTGGGGACAGAATTCATTAACATGAAAGATTAGACAATACAATTGTACATGTTCATTCAATTCAGTTCATTCACCCATCCAACCATCCGTTTATCTGTCCAGCCAGTTGAATACTTAGAAGCTCTTACTATATGTAAAGTGTTGTGGACATTATGACGAAGAATAAGTTAGAAGACATGATCTGGCCCTCAGGGAGCTTAAGCTCTATTGTCCTTACTTGAGGAAGGTTCCTGCTCCCCCATCTCTTCTTTACCAAAGACTTTCACATATGTCATCTCCCTTAATCTTTGCAAAAACCTGGGGAGGTTTTGTTGTTATTCCTATCCTACACACGATGACACTCATGCTCTAAAAAGTTAAGGGACTTGTCCAAAGTCTCATAGCTGGTAAGTAGCAGAGACCAAATACAAACCCAGGGCTTTTCACCTGTTAAACATTCCTCCAGTACCTGATGCAGATGCTCCTCAATGTATGATGGGGTTATGTTCTGGTAAACCCATCTAAATGGAAAATATTGTAAGTTAAGAATGCATGTAATACACCTAACCTAATAAACATATTAGCTTAGCCTAGCCTACCTTAAACATGCTCAGACATTTACATTGCCCTATAGTTGGGCAAAGTCATCTAACACAAGGACTATTTTACAATAAAGTGTTGAATATCTCATTAATTTATTATGCATATCACTTTTGCATCATCATGAAGTCAAAAAGTGGTAAGTCAAACCATTGTAAATTGGGGACTGTATATGCCAGGCATTGTGGTGACAAAAATGAATCAGAAATGACAAAGACACTACTAAGTATACACAGGATATTGGGCAGGGCTAAGGCAGAATTTTATATAAAATTTTCTGTAGCACATAAGCAAGGACAGCTATAATTTTAATGATAATGACAGCTAACGTTTATTGAGTGCTTACTATATGTGGGAACTGTGCTCAGTGCTTTATATAAACTAACTCATTCAAGCCGTTATGAGGTAGGGGGTATTACTTTGCAAATGAGGAAACTGAAAGAGAGAGAGGTTAAATAATTAACTATCAGGGCTGAGATGCAAATCCAGGCAGTCTGGCTCCAGGTAAGCTGGCCCAACCTGCAGCCCATGGGCCACATGCGGTCCAGGACAGCTTTGAATGCAGCCCAGCACAAATTTGTAGACTTTCTTTAAACACTATGATTAAAAAAAAAAGATTTTATTTTATTGTTTTTGACAGAGACAGAGAGAGACAGAGAGAAGGGGGAGGGCCCAGAGCAGTCTCCATAGTTGTATGTCATCAGTTTTTGACATGGTTTTGTTCCACACAGATGGGTGGGGCTCCATGCAGGGTGGGAACTGGGCGGGGGCCTCCCACATGGGATGCACACCCCCTTGAGTCAGGGGCTTAACTGGGGGTGGGGGTGGGGAGAACTGAACTGGGGGCCTCCCACATGGGAAGCACAGCCCAGTTCAGCATATGGGTCCTCATGGGCTGGGACTGGGGCCAGGGCTGGGATTCAATCCTCAGTCCCTGGGGCTGCAAAGTGAGTGTTTAACTTGCTGAGCCATCCTGGCTTCCCCTGAGGTTTTTTTTCCTTTTCTTTTTTATTTTATTTTATAATCTTCTTTTTCCTTTTCTTAGCTCTTCAGCTATCATTAGTGTTACTGTATTTTATGTATGGTCCAAGACAATTCTTCTTCTTCCAATGTGGCCCAGGGAAGCCAAAAGGTTGGATACCCCTGCTCCAGAACCTGCAGCCTTGACCATTATGTTATATGGCCCCAAGATAATGACAAATGATTAGCACATGCTGCTGGACTGATCTGGGGTAGAAAGAGGAGAAATGGTTGGAGCAGAGGCTCAGAGGCCATGTCATCGTCTTCTGACTCAAGGAGTAAACTCAAGCTGTGAGGCAGTGCTGGGAGAGAACCATGCTAATTTAACCGTCCATGATTAGGGCCAACTTGCTTGACTTCTTTTTAATAACCCATTATGACTCTGACACAGAGCTTCCCACAGCTTCTATGAAGCAAGTTCTAGATTTGTCAGAAGAAAGTAAGGAAAAAGAGCTATCCTCAAATATCTATGGGGCATTATCTGGAAGAAGGACTGAATTTATTCTGTGTGACTCAAAAGAACAGACATAACAGGTAGAAGTTGAGGGGAAACAGGCTCTGCCTCAGTGGAAGGCACATTCTTACTAACTGGAGTTGACCCACTGGCAACCTTCAAAAGGAGTGAGCTATCAAGCATTAAGTACATTCAAGCAAGACAGGAATCACTAGTTGGCAGAGGTGCTAGAAGAGCTCTTAGCTGTCCCTTCCAAAGCTAGGATGCCACACCAGCTTATTCTTTGCACATTTATTGAATCAACCCTATGCTAGACACTGGAGATATCAGAGTTTAATAAAACACAACTCTTGTTCTCAAAGATTTTAGTTTTGTGGGGCAGTGAGCTTCTAGACCCATTCCCAAAATGATGACCTTTAGCTTATACTACATTTACCTCTCAAGGGCAAGGAAAATATTATGTGCCCTTTCTATCCTTATTGGAATAATTCTCTACCTCCAGTTGATATATGAACTTAAATAATATTGAAAACTGTGTGTGCTGTCATGATCTAAGAATAACAATATAAACAATAGCAATAAAAACAACCAACATGATTTTACTCTGTGCCAGGCACTGTACCCCTCACTTTGCAAGTATGATTTCTACTTAATTTTGTTGTCAAAAGTTCAAAGGCAAATTTAATTTTTCAAGTCCCTCAAGGGTTCCACAAAAAAAGGTGTCTGACTATTCTCCACATTCTCTAAGTCATGCCATAGGACTTGATATTGGTTTGATATTGCAAGAAGATGAGGCTACCTATAAACTAGAATGATCTGGGAATAAGAAAGTCCAAAAGATTGGAGTAAAATACCAACCAAGGCTGTGGTGTTTCCTTCTCTGGAAGACTTGAACAACAACATGGATTTTCATTGGGTTCTAGTGATAAAAGGAAGGGAATCGAGGAAATGACTTGCTTTGGGCCCTGGGTAAGGTCTGGGCACATGGCTGGATCTTTTGGCCAGGTTGACAAGACTTCACATAATAAGAAAGCGGCCTTCATAGGACCACCAGGTCTAGAGCAATGTCCCCTCCTCCACTGGAGGGACACTCAGATGATGCAGGCAAGGCTTACTTGGGCCCTTCCCTGATTCAGACTGACCACAGGGATCTAAATTCCACTCCCCACTCCAACGCTTCATGGCCATGCTTCCCCCACTATATTCCCTACCCCTCCACCTCTCTCTAACTATTCCAGCCTTGTGTCTGTCTGCTGGGCTGATCTTCTCTAGGGTACCTCTGGGGCCAATCTTCTCCAGCATGCAACCTGTGTAGGAAAGGCCAGAAAGCAAGAAAGAGGGGGGATGGGTGTGGCAGGGAGCGGTGGGAACATAGGTGAATGGGGGGTGTTCATCACTGGGAAATAACCCAAAGTGCCAAAACTCAGGGAAATAGCAGTGATAACCTGTACACTTAACCCAAGTAGAATGCACAAAAACCAGTAGGACTTCTTAGTCTGCACTATGCACCAAATCTTTCCCAACATGTTTGCTTCAGCAATGAGGCCAGTCTCCATAACTAGCTTTCTTTTTTTTTTCTGTTTTGAATTTTGAAAGTTAATGAATCTCCATCCTAGTTAGAAGGAGCACACAACTGCAACACCAGAATCTTGGAGTCCATTTGATTTGCCTGACCCCAGTTGCTCTAACATAGGGAGAAAAGAAGTTGATCCAGCCTCTTCTTTGGGACACAGTAAGGGCTGCCAGAGCTGCCTTCAGCCACCCAGCTGCCAAGCATGTGGCATTTATAGGCCCTAAAGGTTTCCTGAGAGCTCCCAGTGTAGACATCAAATTTAATCTAAACAGTACCTCCTCCGTGATCTCTCTGCCTGCCTCAGCTGTGATGCGTGTATCTATTTTTCACTAGATGGTAAGTCACTACTTCCCTGGCATTCAAATGGCTGGGGTTGGAGGAGGGAAAGAACAAGGTGGCATCTGTTTCACAACACGTCCATCGTTAGGAGGCAGCTGTCAAGGAGCCGACTGTGCCTGCCATTCTTTCCCCAAACTCCATGCTACAACCACAGGGAATGACAGAGGGGGAGCAATGGCCCAAATCCAGAAGGAAATGAAATAGCCTCAAATTAGGTCAAACACACCTTTGGCACAAACCCACCAAAGGAAAAAATGGAAGATAGCATGTTTCCCTTCCAGTTAGACATCACTGTATAAAAATCAAGAACCCTTATGTATATGAGCAATATTCAATTAGAAAATATAACAACACAGAAAAAAAAAGAAAATATAACAACAACAACAAATCCCCATCCATTAACAATGTCACTAGAAACATAAAATGACAGGAATGAAGTTAGTAAGAGAAGTATAGGACCTACCAATAGAAAACTAGGCTCTTGCTCTACTAAAGGAAACAAAAACAAACAGACAGACTGGATTGATAGAAAAAAGTAGTACTTTACAATGTAAGTCTTCCCAAGTTAATCTCTAAATTTAACATTGTTCCAGTAAAAATCCCAAGAGCATAATTGATTCTTAAACTCATCGGGATAAAAAAATTATGAGAATAGCCTAGAAAAATATTGATAAAGAGAAACAAAGAACGGGAACTTGCATGGTCACTGTTAAAATGTACTATCAAACTACAATAATTTAAAAAGTGTGGATCAGGCACGAGCATAGATTGCTCAATAGAACGTCTTCTGAGAGCAAGAAACAATTGGAGTATCTAATGAAGTTTTCATTAAGGGTGTCAGTGCTTACACAGAGTGTAATATTATACTTTGTACTTTTTTAGAGATAAAGGTCTAGAGGAATTTATGCCAGAATGTTTACATTTTGTGGCTGGTGGTAAGATTAGAAGTGGTTTTACTTTATTTTTTTGATCATGCATATTTTCTAACTTTTCTATACTAAGCACTTCTTCTATAATTTAATAAGAATACACAGGATGTATTTCTTTTATAATTAAAAAAAAATTTTAATTAAATTTATTGGGGTGACATTGGTTAGTAAAATTATATAGGTTTCAAGTGCACAGTTTTATAATACTTCATCTATATATTGCATTGTCAATTCTCCTTCATCACCATAAAATAATTTTTAATGATTTATTTTATACTTTTATATTAAGAGAGAGAGAATAGATTGTCCAGTAGTGGGACTGGGATAAGCAAGTTAACTACATTTTAAAATATCATGCTTTTAAAAATACAATACACAAAAATAAATTGTGGATGATTAAAGGATTTAAATGTTAAATAAAACACTAGAACATTTAGGTGGGTGTTCATATAATACAGGAGTAGGAAAGTCTTTCTAAGCATAGATCAAAAGGCAGTCTGAAAATAAATTTGATGTGTTGACTACATTAAAAATGTAAATCTTTATTAAAGAATGTCACAAAACTAAAGGCAAATAGTAAACTAGAAAAACTGCAACATTTATCAAACTAAATGAAGGTTAATACTCTTGATATAAAAGGAATCTTGTAAAACAAAAAGAAAAATATAAATACCTCAATAGAAAAATTGTCAGACATAAAAGCTATACAAAGTGCTAATAAACATATTAAAATGTTCAGTCTAAATAATAATTGAAATAAATTAAAATGAAATAAAATTTTGTGTATCAGATTTATAAAGACAAAAAAGAATATTGGTGAAAGTGTGCAGAAGTAAGCGCTCAAATATTGGTGGTGGAGTGTAAATTGGTATAATCTTTCTGAATTTTAATTTAGCAATAGTTAGCAAAAGCCTTAAAATGTGCTTATCTTTTGGTCTTTACAGTTCCATCTGGGAATTCATTCTAAGGAAATAAGAATATGCAGAAAACTATCTAAAAGCACAACTGGTATAACAAAAATTGAAAATAAACTAAATTTCTAATAATAACTAATTGATAAAATAAATTAGAATAGGGAAAGCCGGGACGGCTCAGCGGGTTGAGCGCTCGCTTTGAGGCCCCGAGGACCGAGGATCAAATCCCGGCTCCGGCCCAGGCGGACCCACATGCTGAACTGGGGAGTTCCCACAGTTCGGTTCTCTAGCTGTCTCTGTCTCTGTCTCTCTCTCTATCTGTCAAAAGTAAAATAAAAATAAATATGCACTGAAGATAAAATAATTACTCTCTATAAATATAAAAAAGATATAAAAAAAAAAAGAAGTCCTCACCTTCTTAAAAAAAATAAATAAATTAGAATTGTATTTATAAACTATCATAAAGCCTTTTAAAATGATTGTATAATTTGTATGTCAACCATAATTAAAAATAAATAAAAGAATAAAAGTGATGCATAGAAATACAGCTATTGCCACACAAAGATGTTTCTGATATACTTTTAAATGAAAAAGGGGTATCTAAGTGTCTAACCACTGTGATATACACCCGAAACTAATATATTGAATGTCAATTGTAATTGAAAAAATAAATAAATGAAAAAAGGGGTAGGTTAGGAGACAATAGGTTCAGTGTGTTCCCATTTTTAAAACAAATTTTTATAGATAAAGGTCTGGAGAAATTTACTCCAAAATGTTTACATTTTGTGGCTGGTGGTAAGATTAGAAGTGGTTTTACTTTATTTTTTTTGATCATGCATATTTTCTAACTTTTCTATATTAAGCACTTCTTCTATAATTTTTAAATTAAAAGAAAAATTAAGAGCCACTGGTAATTTCTAGATCTCTAGTCCTCCTTGGCCCTGATTGGTCTAGGGCAGGGGTCTCCAAACTTTTCAGCCCGCGGGCCGCATTAACTATCAAACAGCAGTTTGGGGGCCGACTACACACTCGAGGTCCAAATAAAAAAGAATCAAAACATAGATGTTGTTTTTAGTTCTTTATTTAATATTATTTTATTCAGATAAAAAGGTCTCCATGGGCCGGATGAGAGGACCTCGCGGGCCGGATGCGGCCCGTGGGCCATAGTTTGAAGACCCCTGGTCTAGGGGATAAAGAGGCTCATTAAGGAGACTCTCTCCACAGTTTAGAAATTTCAGCTTCTCACTTGGGTTCCTGCTCCTTACTGAGGAGCAGGCTTTCTCATGACAGTGACTCCAGCTTTCCCCCCTTTCCTCTTCTACACACCCCATCATCTCCAAAGGGAGTACTTCTGTCCCTGGTCATATGGGAAGTCCTGGCCTTGGAAGGCAGCAGAGTACACCAAAATGCACAAACCAAATGGGTCACTTTGAGCCAGGACAAGGGGAGAAGGCCCTGGGCCAGCAAAGAAGGGGTTTGGGTAAGGTGACCAGATTTTAACATTGGTAAAGCGGGACACAATTGACCAGGGGGAGGGGGTTCTTGATTAAAAATTTGATCTATCTCCCGCCATTCCCTAGCTTGTCGTGCATTCTTTCCAAAAATCGGGACTTTTTTAAAATGCCGCGGGGTGTGGGACAAATTGTTAAAAATTGGGACTGTCCCACCCAAAGCGGGACGTCTGGTCACCTTAGGTTTGGGTTGAGATGGCAGCACAGGAATCTGAGTGTCAGGAGTTACCACCTAGACCATGAAATAGCAAGGGCTGGGGTCCCAGAGATCAGGGCTCCCTGAAAGGCTGGAGACAGAAGCAAGACAATCACACACAGCTAGGGTCATAATGATACATTTTTTAATAGAATAATTTACCAATAGCTTTTTTTCCTACCAGTCAGAGCTGAGAGTAAACATTTAAAAATTCAGCCTTCTCCTTTTCCTCAGCTGTTACCTTCCTTCATTTTCTCTCCACACAAGATACAGGCCGCAGAAATGGCCTATTCCTTGCCCCAACCTCAGGGCCAACCACCGTCAGCTCCAAGGCTGGGACAGCAGCTCTCCGCGTGGGCCTTGACTGGGGCTCCTGCCCTTAGAAGGCCTCTTCTGCAGCCAGGCCACAGATCCAGGACTCGTCCTTCCTAAACCTCAGGGGCACAGGCCCATGGAAGGACGTCTTAGATGTGGTAAGTGTATTCTGGAGGTGGAAAACCCATTTCCTGATCTATCTGTGGGCCTCGGGCCGCCTATATGGGCTGGCGGCCAATCTGCCTCTGGAAAAGAGGTTTCTTAAATGCTGATACACAAGTGTCTCGTGTGTGTGTTACAAAAGTCTATTTACTGTGTGCACTACATGGGTATGAATGTCCAGGCCACTCTCAGTAATACAGCAATATTTCCATACCTAGCCCTTCTTAAATCTCTTGGAATCACTCAGCCAATTCTAACCCCAGGCATCAAAGGACTTGGAATCAAAATCAAGTCCAGTGCCGTCTGGAGGAAGAAAAGGACCTGGTCGGAACACCTTTCCCAGCACTGAAAACTCACAGGGAGATCCCTCTGTCCCTATTCTGCTCGCCCCTGGGACCTGAGAGGCACAGATGAGAACCCTCTGCTAGAGGAGTCGACTCAGCTGGGTAGCCCAGCTGGGCCTAGGCTTGCACCCTTACCCAGGTCCTCTCATCATGGAAGAGCTGCTCTCACTCCCCTTTTCCCACCATTCCCAAGCAGTGGGGTCCAGGACCCCAGGCAGATTACAGCACTCACACCCCTCTGTGGGGACACAAAGAGGTTGACACAGATCCAGGTGCCAGGACTGGAAGGTGCCCCGCAGGAGGAACCCTGTGGACAGTTCTGCTCCTCTCATTACACGGGGAGGTGGCTCTCTAAAGCCCAGGCGCCATCTGGGGAATGTCAGGCCGCACCAAGGCAGGATGGCTGGGGCAGTCAGGGCTGGGCTGGGACTGTCTTGTCAAAGCTGCAGGCTTCCATTATGGCTGGTGGAGAAGCCCCCCCGCCCCACCTCACCCCTACCCCTGTTGCCCAGGGCAGAGCTGCTTCTCAACAGTTGGTGTTTTCTAGCTACTTAGAACTCCAATAATGCAACAGATCTCAGAGTCAAAGAAAGAATAAATTTTAGAACTGGAATTAAAATTGGTCTATTATTCAAACAAATCCTAAAAATATCTAGAACTTATTAAGCATTTATTAGAGACTTAATTAAGCATTTTACATAAATTATTACATTTAATCCAAAGAACAACTCCATGAGGTAGCTATTCTTATAATTTCCTTATATTACAGACTTGGAAATGGAGACACAGAGAGGTTGAGAGACTTGTCCAAGGTTACCAGCTCATGAGAGGCAGGCTGGGTCTACAGGACTCTCAAGTCCACGTTCTTCACCACTCAAAGACACTGCTTTTGGGATCCTGGATCTTGATAAGTCACTTTTTTTTTGAACAAACAAATCATCTGTTTAGTGCTAGTGCTCAAAGAATGGGTTTCTTTTATGTTTCAGAAAAAATACTGCTCAGAGTGGCATCTCTTAGAGGCCTTATTCCTGAAGGCTCTTGAACCAGTTAAAGGCAGGAAGTTCAAACCTACAGCCTTGGGGACTTCCTTGATGGGCAGCCCAGTGACTGAATCCTATATTACAACTGATCTATCACACCTGTCTGCAAGCTCATTCCTCAATGCCAACGATGCTCAGTGCCTGGGGAAGCAGGACCCACTTCCTCACCAATGTTCCCACTGGCAGCCCCCAGATCCTCTGGACAAGGGCTCTGGGATAGACTGACAAGGTTGCAGAAAATCAGAGGCAGAAGAGAACTGAGTCATTACTCTAATCCTATCAGTTTGCAGATGAGAAAGCTGAGGCTGAAGGAGTTGGTCACTAAAATAGTCAGTCTCCTGGCATCCTCTGATCTTTCCCATAAACTTTAGCCCTAGGGGGAGGGCCAGATGTTAGTGCTTATGTGAGCAATTCCCTCCCTAGAAACAGGAGTCTGAGGCTGAGAGAGAGGGAGAGAAGCATACATGGCTAAGAGCACTATGTGGGAGTGAGCGAGACCACAGTTCAAATTCTCACTTTGCTTCTGCACAGCTCTGTGATCTTAACAAGGTCCTTAATTTCTTCGTGATTCACTTTCCTCTTCTATAAAAAAAGAGACAATAATAGTGTCAACCTCACAGGATTGGTCTGAGAATTCATCAAAATAAAGTAGAGCCCAATGCCTTGCTCAATTACAAAGGAGTAATAAAGAAGTCTGAATAAAGGATGAACTTTAGTTAATAATAAAATATCAACATTGGTTCATTAATTGCAACAAATGTACCACACTAATAGAAGACGTTAATAATAGGGCAAACTGGGTTGGGATATTTGGGAACCCTCTGGAGTCTGGACTATTTTCACCATTTTTCTGTAAATCTAGAATCTCTGAAGTAAAAGTTTATTAAAAAAACTAAAAGGAGTACAGTAGAAGGTGTCCTTGTTATAGAAAGGGATGATTATGAGTCCTGTCCCTGAGAATCCAGAAACAGCCAGGAGGAATCAAGCAGCAAGTCAACCGGCATCAAAAGTCCCTCATGCTCAGTCAACGCAAGTTGCCTCCAGCTCCCAACCATGGCTGTCAATAGGCACAGGTCTGACAGGCCTCAGGCATCAGAGAAAGACTACTGAAGTCAGACACTGAGTTCAAATTCTAACCTACCACTTGGTATCTCTGTGATTCTGGGCAGAGCCCTTTCCCTCTCTAGAGCTTTTTTCCCTTCTTACCTGTGGACTATTTGTCCCTGTCTAGAGCATAGAGTTGTGAAGCTGCAATGAAAGATGTGGCTGGCAGCCGCTAACATGACCCCCAATAACCCCTGTCTGCTCATATTGATGCCCTTGTGTCATTTTGGGCGTGTGTGGGCTGGACTTATTGACTTGCTTCTAACAAATAGACTATGGCAAATGAACAATAGGATGTTATCACTTTATACCCTGAGATTAAGGTGTAAAAAGACTGTGGCTTCCCTCTTGGATTGCTTGTCCTGGGGAAGCTAGCTGCCATGTTGTAAGGAAGCCTTGTGGAGAGGCTCACGTGAATAAGCTTGGAAGCAGATCCCCTGAAGCCTGCCAACAACACGTGAATGAGATGAAAAGAAGACCCTTCAGCCCCGGCTGGACCTTGAGATGCTGCAGTCCTGGGTGACAGCTGCATTGCAACCTCATGAGAGACCTTGAGCCAGAGGCACTGGCTAAGTCACACCTGATTCTCAAAACAGAAATGGTGAGCTTTGTTGTTTTAAGCCACTAAGTTTTGAGATAATTTTTTGTGTAGTATAATAACTAATTCAAAAGACATACTATGAAAATACTTTGTTGAAAACTAAGAAATTTGGTAAAGCCAGATACAAAACAACAAAACCCTATGGCCCATCAGATTCCACGAAGGCCCCTCCACATTGCCACATCCCTGCCATGTCTGCTTGGCACTTCTCTTCCTTGCTCTCATTCCCCAAACATCTGAAGGCAGGTGGATCTGGTGATAACAGCCCATGAGATTCTTTCCCCATACTGGGAAGAAGTCAGCTGTTCTGGGGGCCAGGAACACTCAGGTGAGGCAGCCTAGCTCTCTCCTGACTCAAGGTAGGGGTCCTGCTTTGGATCAAGCTGAACAGTTGTCCCAAATAGAATAAGCCCAGCTCTTTGGGGAAAATTTCTCTAATTCACAGGATGTTCACTACATCTCTCTCTCTCTCTCTCTCTCTCTCTCTCTCTCTCTCTCTCTCTCTCTCTCTCTCTCACACACACACACACACACACACACATATACACACAAAGTCTATCTTCTTTCGACCTCCAATGCCTTCTTGAAATTAGAGTTCTACCCTTAGATCCATAGGAATGTACAGGCAAATAAGCTGTACTCCCAGCACAAGTCTGGTGCCAGTGTATCCCCTCCAGGACAGATGTCCTACTCCCATGCCTACTATTCCCAGGTAGAGATCCTTGAAGGGTGAGGACCAGGAATATAATCCACTTTCCAAGAAGAGTTCAAGTACTCCAGCTTCCATTCAGCACTCCCAACTCCATGAGCTCTGTGGGGGAAAGCATGGCTTCAAAAGGATGGGGCCACTGTGGACACAGAACTGCCTTTTCAGACAAGATGGAATCCATCTAATGTTAACATGAATTTTTACAACCATTTGGCTCCAACACAGAATCTGCCCCCCACTGCGGTTTCTTTCCCTGTCCTCCTTACCATGACAAATCCTCCCCCAAAACTTTTCTGAGCTAGCCAGGCAGCTTCTTCCCCCTGGGGACTCTCCCTCCCACTTTCCTTCCCCAATGGCTGATATCTTGTACCTCTTGACTTGATCACCCCTCCAAGGAGCCTGGTGGTTCAGAGAAGAGATTTCTGTAGATGCTTCTCTGAGGGGTTAAGAGACACTAAGCCCGTACTCCTGGGGAGCGGCTGTGGCTGTGAAGAGTTGGCAAAGCATCAGCAGTGACAGCCGCTCCCCAGGAAGGGCTTTGTGTGGTGTGCCTGATACAGAAATGAGGGCCCAGAAGAGAGCCAGCAGGCTTCAGGCTGGGCTCGCTGCACACGCGCTGAGGCCTGGCAGAGCGGCCGTGGAGCACATGGCAACTGTGCCCACCTAGCCCCAGCCGGAGGGCTGTTTCTCTTGGACTGGACCCTGCCCCTGGCCATTCCTGCTCTTCCAACACCCCCTTCTCCCAGGAGGGGCTGGGACCATTTGTCCCCTGCCTAGGGCTGGAGTTCACAGGCAGGAAAATGTGGCCCACCCACCCTATACAGCCATGAGGGAAGGGGCCAGTCTTCCCAGCAGCCCCTTCCCTCCTGGCTCTGGCTCTCCATGTGTGGCACTTACATAGCCTTCACCCACCACCCTGGGCGGTGTCAGCCATGCCTCTGTGGCCCTCCCCCTTCTCTTAACCAGGGGTGCTAATCCAGAGACTCTAGGTGGCTATAGAGCCAGCTGGAGTTCTGGTTCTATCCCAGGTCCCTTAAGAATAAGAAAGTGGACAAGGAACTGGTTCCAGAACCCCCAGAACTCCACCTAGAGCTTCATAATTCCAAGATGCTGGTGAGGAAGACCCAGTTCAGTGCTGGAGGCTCTAGGCTTCCAGGATGAGAGCTCCCTGTCATACTCTGCACGTGACACTTAATCTGGGGCTACCAGGTTGTGAGGCCCAAAGTCAGAGGCTGGGTCACGTCTGTGCCCTGCAGAGCCTAACCCAGGGCAAGCCCCCAGTACGTCTGCCCTACCCGCTACCCCCAATGCTGATAAGTCCCAGCCTGCCAACCTGGAGGAAACACCAATGTGGAGGACGATAAAGAATGGAACAGGGGTCAGGAAGCAAATGGAGGTGCTGCTGGAGAAGAAGGGGCTCCCAGCTGTCCCCAAGGCTGTGCCAACCACACCTCATGCTCAGGGCCATACTGCTCAGCACTCAGAAGATGCCTTATGTGGCTCAGGGGGTTAGGCTGCCTCACAGAGGGCAAAAAGGAAGTAATTCAGTGGCAGTAATCAGCAAGGCATGGCTTCCTACACTTCCTCATGCTAGGAGTTCTTTTTACTCTCTGCTAGAGTCAAGACTAAACTCCTCAGCCTGGAATTCAAAGCAACCCACAATCTGGCTGCCTTCCCACCTGCCACTGCTCTTCCACCCCAGCAGCTCTCCGCGACCTGGGTACCCAGTGAACTGGCCTCATCCCTGTCCACCCTTATTTCCATCCTCACTAATGCAGCTCCTTTCCCGCTCTGTCCCTCTTTACAACAGACCTGAGCCTTCAACCACTGGGTCCCTGCCCATTCTCCTTGAAGCCGGTGCTAATCACTTCAGCCCACACCAGTCCCTGCCTCTTTGGAACTCCTGCAGCAGCGCGCTCCTAGCCTGTCCCACGTGACCAAGCCCGTTTATAGCATCTCACATTGCTCAGAAGTTGTTTTTCTTCAAGTCATTATCAGCTAGAACAGAAGAGTCGCACTAGGGCCAGCAGAGTGCCCATCAGGACTATGCCACTGGGTTTAAGTTCCTTCAGAATTGGGCCCCTGTTAGGATTGTTCTGTGTCTTCTGGCTTGGGGCAGGCCCAAATAAATGCCAATAAATGACTTCTTTTCAGTTTTCAGGAACTATCCTCCTTCCATCTCCCTGCAAGTTGCCTTGCTTTCAACTCAGGACAGTGAGCATGAGCCAAGCTCTAAAGACCAGCCCTTTGTGTGGGACTCTTAAGCTGGCTAAGGAGCCACTTGGCCAGGGGAGACTTTTATGGCTTTCCTTACCCAGAGACCGTGTTCACAGGGGTGCACACCACCATCTCTGCAAATGCCTCTCCCCCTGCGCTCCCCTTCATCAGCCTTTATCAGCTCCATTCCCATCTCTACCAGGCTAAGCCCAGCTGTCTGGAGGATTAACTAATTCATCCTGCCTGCTCAGGACCACTGCCTCTGTTTATGGCCCTTGGTCTCTGGTCCCTGTGAACTGGGGAGTGCTCCACATTCCTGCGGACAGGGAGGAGCCAGTTTATAGAAGACACTCCATCGTGATCCTCATAGTTCTTGTGCTGGAGGTAAACAGATGGGTCAGAGTGGCTTCCTCCTTTCCCCTCCCCCATTCCCATAAGCCCAGGAGCCAGCCTATCTAAAGATTTGAAAGAGAAGGTGGCTGTGAGTTTGACCAGACAAGCCATTAACACTGCCTTCCAGAGCGTTGAATCTCAAGGTGCCCAGTGTTCAGCGAGGTAGGCCTCCGCTTCTTGGGTGGCCTCCGGGTGTTGGCTTAGGAGTGGGCCCTAGGACAAAGCTGACCCAGTGCAGGGGTAGGATGGCCCATACTGGGGCTGCTCTTCTTCAGGGCTTTTCCATGCCAAGCCTCTAACACTCCTGAGCTTTCCTAGTTTTACTTCTTTCTCAGTTCCTTAGACACTTGCCTCATTATGTCTGTTTTTCTACTATTTCTCCCACTCCTGTCAGCCCTTAATCTCATTATTAGAGAAAGCAAAAGAACAACCTTTATTACACTGATTTACTGTCAGTGAGTTCACAAACACACAATTTCATTATATCTTCACAACATTTCTTTATGTCAGACAGGTAAAGGATTAGTTTCGCCAAGCCTGAGAAATAATGTGATATGCTCATGTTATTAACAAGAAGGGTAGTGACTAGAACCCAGAGTTTCAAACACTTAAGTGAGAGCGTGTTTGTTTATCTTTTTTTATGATACTTGGCCTAACTCCCTGCCCTCTCATGCTGAAAATTTGTTTACCATAAATGATTTCTTTTCCTGGCATAAGACAATTCTAAAAGAGAAAAACAGACACTAATTCTACTGCAGAAGTCCACCTCCAGGATTATAGAGACAGCAACGTCACATACACAGAAATGTCCCAATTGCAATTGGTATATAAGAAATATCTGTATAGTGGGGAAAGCCAGGATGGCTCAATGAGTTAAGCTCTCACTTTGTAGCCCTGGGGACCGAGGATTGAATCCCGGCCCTGGTCTATGCGGACCCATATGCTGTATGGGGCATGCTTCCCATGCTGGAGGTCCCCAGTTTGGTTCTTGTCCCCTAGTTGGGCCCCTGGCTCGAGGGAGCGTGCCTCCCATGCAGGAGGCCCCCAGCCCAGTTCCTGCCCTGTGCGGTCCCTGCCCACCTGCGTGGAACAAAACCATGTGGAAAAACGGATGACGTACAACTATGGAGACTGCTCTGGGCCCTCCCCCTTCTCTCTGTCTCTGTGCTTCTGTCTCTGTCTCTGTCAAAAACAATAAAATAAATCTTTTTAAAAAAGAAAGAAATATCTGCATAATAAATAAACAAACATTTGTTGTCATATTAGTCAATGCCTTGTACTTGTATAATTTTATATATACATATTTAATTGTATCAGATTTATATTTGGCCAAGTAACCTCAGTTCTAAGAATTTATCATAAGGAAAGAGAGATGAGTATAAAGATTTATATACAAGGTTGTTCAATATAACATTATTTATAATAAAATATATATATATAGTTTTAAAGATTTATTTATTTATTTATTTATTTGACACAGAGAGAGAGAGAGAGAGACAGACAGAAGGGGGAGGGCCCAGAGCAGTCTCCATAGTTGACAGCATTAGTTTTCTGTATAGTTTCACTCCACAGGTGGGCACAGGGCTGCGCAGGGCAGGAACTAGGCCGGGAGCCTCTTGCATAGGTCCTGGCAAGAACTGAACTGGGGGCACACCCCAGTTCAGCATGTGGGTCTGCATAGGCCAGGCCCTGGATTCGATCCAGGCTCCAGGGCTGCAAAGTGAGCACTTAAGCCACTAAGTCATCCCAGCTTCCCATAATAAAATATTAAGAAACAACTTACAAATGGCCTATACTTGGAGGTTTGTTAAAGTTAGGTTCTCTCAAATGATAGAACATCAGCCATTAAAAATCAGTTTTCTGAAGAACAATTGATTGGTAAATAGTCATTATATAATAATAGGTGAGAAAAGCAGTATCCCATATATACAGTTAAATGAATATTAATGTCTAATCAGGAGAAAAAACATTTATGCATGAAAAAATTATTTGAATGCAAATATTGAATCATTATATTGTGCACCTGAAAATATAATGTTATATGTATGTCAATTACACCTCAATAAGAATAAATAAATAAATAGAAAAAAATGAGGATGTATTTTGGCATAGTGAAATTATAAATGATTTTTCCTTTTTATGTGTTTCTTGGTCTTTTACATTTCCTACAATGAGCATTTATTGCCTTTAAAATAAGGAAACAAAATAAATGCTAATTTTTGTTAAATTTCTTTTTATTTTTCTTAGCCACGGTCAGCATTTAGGACAGAGGAAGTAAACCCATTTTACAGATGGCATAAGAAGCATAGAGAAGCTAAGTGACAACCAGTGTCACAAAGTGATTTAAGGTCAAGACCCAGGTACCCTCAGACCCAGCCTAAGACCCCCACTGCTTCCCCAGATGATGACTTTTCCTACAACTTGCTCATGCTTTTTTTTTTTACTTTCAGCCTGTAGACATGCATGGCTCCCACACTCTGCAGTGTGCCCACAAAGATATCTAAGCCTCACTTAGGGCCAGAAGTCTGGGAGGATCAGACCTCATAGGGAGGGGATGGTTGGTGTAGATGAGTCAAGAAGCATCCCAACCCCACCTCAAGGGCCGGACACAGTTCTAGCAGTTGGTAGGGGCTCATTAAATAGTTGCTGGCCAGGCCCTTCTGCACGGATTGTTCTAAGAGCTTCGCTTAGTCCAGCAGTCCTCTGACCTCCCAGGGTAACCAGGCCTTCACGGCCCCTCCCCAAGTAGGAGCATGTCTCCTTTCCTCAGCGCCCAGTAAGGCCAAGGAGTCAGACCTCCTCAATCAGTGATGCAGGATCTTTTGAGGCTTATTTAACTCTCTGAGAATCTATGAAAGTTATGGGCCTGCCTCAGAAGATACATGGAGGTTTATACCCACATACTCTTTTGCATAATTCACAGCGTATTACAGTCCTGAAGTTAAGAAAAGATCCCAGGTTTCCAGGCCTCAGCAGACAGCTTGTTCAGGCAGGGGAAAAGCCAGGTCCCTCCCTGCAAAGCCCTGCCTGGAGCTGATCCTTTTTTGCCCTTTCAGCTTACCACCTCTTTGCCTCAATGGGCCCCACTTAGTTCCTCTCTGAGGGGTGACTCAGGACCATTATCCTTTCACCACCCAGGAGTACCCATTGGGAGGAGAGAGAAAGTGACTTATATAGAGTCATACCATCAGCCAGGGTACAAATCAAGATTAGAATGTAGCATTTGGGGACTCCCAAGGCTATACTGAGGCCACTGGGAAGAACTGCTTCTCACAGCAGGGTCTGAACATATGTAGGGTCAGCAGATGCTGACCACAGCTCCAGGATAGTAGGAAGAAGACAGAATCGGGAGCTTCATCACTTCTAAGCCCTCCTTTCTTTTCATCTCTAAAATGCTTAGGATGAGTTTCATCCTCTTACTGCACAAGAAGAAACTGAGGCAACAAGACAACAAAGAACTGAATTCCAGCTCCAGTTGAATGTGCTTCTTTAGGATCACTGCAAACCCAGGCAAAATCTCAGCATGGCAGGTGTGGCCCCTGGGTTTCCCTCCCAGGACCATGCACTGAGGAAAGGGGCTTTGGCCTCAGTCAGCCGATGTCATGAACTAGTGATCAGACTTCTCTTATAAAACACACATACACATAATTGTCACAGAACTGGAGTCCCCTGCTCAAGGCCTGGGAGGAAAAGGTAAGGTGACCAGATTTTAACATTGGTAA
>PVKE010001151.1:0-14594 GCA_004027555.1 Craseonycteris thonglongyai | reverse complement strand
ATTTTTGGATCAGCAAGAAGCAGTCTAGCAAGTCATATCAATCAATATCAATAACTTCCACCTATCCTCACTTGACCATCCCAACCACACATCTAAAAGGACCCTTGGGAATATTTCCTGAGTAACCCTACTTTCTGCAGTGCTACCCAAGAGAACTTCTGTGATGATGGAAGTATTATATCTCTGTGTTATCCAATATGGTAGCCACTAGCCACATGTGACTACTGAGCACTTGAAATGTGACTAGTGTAACTGAAGAACTAAATTTTATTTATTTTTAATTAATTAAATTTCAATTTCAATTGCCCACTCTGGCTACTGTATTGGACAACGCAGCTCTATAGGCTCTGAGGGAACATGAACTTGAATAATTGATTAATTCTTGTCTATGCCTGCTTAACCTTTACCCAACTGACTCAGAAAAACTCCCAGTTCATTAGAAATCCCCAAGGCTCTTGGAGGGTTGGGGGGTGGGCAGAGTCTGAGTGGAAGACTGTACAGGAAAAAGAGCTCTTTGGTCCACCTGTTAAGGAGCCTTTCCAAAGGAGAGGGAGACTATGCCATCTTCATGTCCTGAGCTGCATGGTCCAGGAGAGGCCCCAATGCAGGAGTCCAAAGTTCTAGGATGCCCACTGCAGGAAGCAGGCCATGCTTTCTGAATGGTAAGGATGCTGGCCAGAGGAAGACTGAGCGACCATAAAAAAATCATTCCAAGGGAAGCCAGGATGGCTCAGCGAGTTAAGCGCTCACTTTGCAGCCCCAGACCCTGAGGATGGAATCCCAGCCCCAGCCAGTGTGGACCAATATGCTGAAGTGGGGTGTGCTTCCCATGCAAGAAGCCCCCAGTTTGGTTCTTGCCCCCAGTTTGACCCCTGGCTAGAGGGAACATGCCTCCCACATGGGAGGCCCCCAGCCCAGTTTCCAAACTACATGACCCCCACCCACCTGTGTGGAATGATTTTAAACCGAGTCAAAGACTGACCTACTGGTACAACTATGGTGACTGCTCTGGGCCCTCCCCCTTCTCTCTGTCTCTCTCTGTCTCTGTCATAAACAAAATAAATCCTAAAAATAAAATCATTCAAGGGGCAATTACTAGGAAGATACATATGCTCTCAAATGTCAAATGTCAAGATCATTCAGGGGAAGCCGGGATGGCTCAGTGGGTTAAGCGCTCACTTTGCAGCGCCGGGGACCGAGGATAGACTCCCGGCCCTGGCCTGTGCGGAACCATATGCTGAACTGGGAGCTCCCCCAATTCAGTTCTCTCTCTGTCTCTGTCTCTGTATCTCTCTCTCTCTCTCTCTCTCTGTCAAAAATAAATAATAAAAATATATTAAAAAAAAAAAAAGAAAGAAGAAGATCATTCATGAGCTGTCCCTGGATACAGAGCTTTGGATGGAGAAAAGAAGGATGGACTAAGTCTCCTTGTGGGTATTGCCTCCTACTCCTAGTGGGAGCAAAAGGGGTTCAACCATTCAGGAAGGTAAGTTGGTAATATGTGTCAAAAGTCTTATTAAATGCATATGTCCTTTGGGTATAACTATTTCACTTCTTGAAGATGAATTGAAGAAGTTAATTCAAGATATATGAAGATTAAGCTACAAGGATGTTTGTTCATTTTCAACCTTTTAATGGAGCAAAAATATTGCAATCTAAATGTACAATAGTGGATTGTTAAATAAATTATGATAGCTTCATGTGATAGAATACTTCCTAAACTCTCACATCTAAGCCATCAGAGCTAGTCCTCTATTACCTCCAAAATGTATTCTGATTCTGTCCATTACTCTCCGTCACAGCTGCCACCATCCAAGTCCAAAGTGCACCCCTTCGCCTGGACTACTAACCAGCCTTCTAACTACTCCCTCTGCTTCTACTTTTACCCCCTTCAACCCATTCTCCACACAGCAGCCAGAGCTGGTTACTGACTGGCTCCCCAGCTAATGGTTTTAATGTAGTAAGCATAATGTGACCAGACGTCCCGCTTTTGGCGGGACAGTCCCGATTTTTAACAATTTGTCCCGTGTCCCGCTGCGTTTTTAAAAAGTCCCGACTTTTGGAAAGAATGCACGACAAGCTAGGGAACGGCAGGAGATAGACCAAATTTTTAATCAAGAACCCCCTCCCCCTCCGGTCAATGGTGTCCCGCTTTACCAATGTTAAAATCTGGTCACCTTAAGTAAGCACTCAAACCTATCATCTAAAGAAAAACTAGGAACTTGACAATCACCTATAATGTAATTATTTGACCTATCCCATCTCATTACCTCCTCCCAGGCCAAGCAAACACCATCCTGAACCACCATTCCCTAGCTTTCCTTTTGCATCTCTAAGAATCCTAAACATGCATATTTTTATTAAAGTTATTTTTAATTTATGAAAAGAACATTGTGTGACATGCAATATCCTTTACACTTAGTATTTTGCTATGATTCATGCATATTATTGCATGTCACCCTAGTTCATTCATTTAAACTGCTCTCTAATATTCCATTGTATTTATAGACCCAATTAATCCAATCTCTCATTGATGGGCATTTAGGGTTGTTTTTTTTTCCTAGGTTTTTGTTACTGTAAACAATGCTGCTACCAACATTCTGGCCCATGTCTCATTGTATATGTGCAAGAGTTTCTCTTGGATCTACGTATGTGTAGAGTGGAATATCTATATTTTAGTATGTGAATGTTAAAACTTTGTTTTCCAAATTGTTAACCAATTTACACTCACATCAACAATCTTTAAGATCTGTGGATCCAATTTCCTTTCTAACACTTGGTATTATCAATTAAAAGCTATCTAATTGTAATCTTAATTTGTACCTCCCTGATCATTAATGATGTTGAACATCTCTATACTTTTATTGATCTTAAGTGTTTCCTGTTCTGTGAAATGCTTGTTGTCATTGCTCTTTGTTTTTTTCAATTGCGTTCTTTGTAGTTGTTTCTATGTATTTCTAACACTAATCCTTAGCTTGTTGTGTGTGTTGCTAAATTCTTTTCTCAGTCTGTAAATTGTCTTTTCACTTTCTTCAAGGTGTCTTTTGGTACATAAAAATTCTTAATATTAATATGGTCAAATGTATCTATTTTTCTTTTATTTAAGACTTATTATTTGAGAGAAGGAGAGAGAGAGAGAGGTGGGGGCAAGGCCTAGAGCAGTCTCCATAGTTGTACATCATTAGTTGTGACATGGTTTCATTCGACACAGGTAGATATGGGGCTGTGTGGAGTGGGAACTCAACCAGGGGGTCCTCCCACATGGGAGGTGAGAACCCTCACTGCCATGCCATTCTGGTGGTTACTAGTTGTGCTGCAGTTCAGCATATGGGTTTGCAAGGGGCTGGGACTGGGAACCAAACCCTGGACCTTGCAATTGTGAGGCAAGCACTTAACCACTGAGCTATGCTGGCATTCCCTCTAAATTTCTTTTGTAATCAATATTATTTGTGTCTTATTTAAAAATCTTTCTAAAAGAGAATCCCTATATTTTCTATTAAGAGTTTTAAAGTTGTAGGTTTTTGTTTTTGTTTTTTACATTTTGACTCTTAAACCATCTGGAGATGATACTTTGCATATGGTGTGAGACAGGGATTACAGCAAGACCTTTTTTTGCATATGATTTTTTGAACTTTCATTTATTATATAGTTCTTTAGTTCCCTACTGATTTGACCTTCTACTTCTATCATATACCAATGTTCCATATCTTTTAAAATCTGTTTCTGAGCTCTCTAATTTATTTTATTGATCTGTTTGTTTATTCCCTGTGCCAATACCACATTTTCTTCCTTTTTTTAAAAGATTTATTTTTATTGCTTTTGACAGAGAGAGGGAGACAGAGACAGAGAGAAGAGTGAGGGCCTAGAACAGTCTCCATAGTTGCACATCATTGGTTTTTTACATAGTTTCATTTCACAGGAGGGCATGAGTCTACACAGGGCAGGAAGTGGGTCAGGAGCCTCCCACATGGAGCTCACCCCAGTGAGAACCAAAATGGGAGCACACCCCAGTTCAGCACATGGTCCTCATGGACTAGGGCCAGGATTCGATCCTTAGACCCCAGGGCTGCAAGACAGTCACTTAACCTGCTGAGCCATCCCGGCTTCCCCCCACGGTTTTTTAAATTACCTTAGCTTCATAACAAATCCTGATATCTGGTAGGGCAAGTCTTCCTTATTTATTTATTTTTTTCTTTTTTAAGAATTTCAGAATCTCTATCAAATAACATTAAAAACCCTGTTGGGGTTTTAATTGGAATCTGTAGGTCAAATAGGGAAGAATTGGTATCTTTATGATATTAAATTCTGTCTATAAATGTAGTACCCCCCTCCATTTATTTAGTTCTATTTTTAATAGCTCAATAAAATTTATTCTTTTTTTAAAAATTGTATTTGACAGAGAGAGAGATACAGAGACAGAGAGAAGGGGGAGGGACCAGAATAGTCTCCATAATCTCCACATCATCGGTTTGTCTACATAGTTTTATTCCACAGGTGGGCATGGGGCTGCACAGGGCAGGAACTGGGCCAGGGTCTCACCTTGGTGAGAACTGAACTGGGGGCACTCCCCAGTTCAGCATATGGGTCCAATGGGCTGGGACCAGGGCCGAGATTTGATCCTTGGTCCCTGGGGCTGCAAAGTGAGCACTTAACCCACTGAGCCATCCACGCTTCCCTATTCTTTTTTTCAATAGACTTGAAAACCTTTTGTTAGATTTATTCTTAAGTATTTTGTTTTCTCTGATAGTGTTTTTAGTGTGTCTTCTCTTTCTAGTTTGCTGTTGGTGTATAGCATACAAATTACTTTTACGTATTAATTGTATATAAGCTAACCAGCTAAATTCCACTATTATTCCTAATAATTTGTTTGTATATTGTGTTGAGTTTTCTATGCAAATAATGACATAATGCACACACACACACAAAAAGACTTTTATTTCTTTTTTTCTAGATTTTAAGTCTCTCATTTGTTTTCCTTATAGTTTTGCACTGGTGTTAATAGGCACCTTTGATTCATTCCTGGTTTTAAGTGAATATTCCCAACATTTTCTCATTTAGGAAAACATTGGCTTTAGTTCTTTTATAATATCTGGTGAGAATAGTACAACACACACATACATCTTAATTCTTATAAGACTAACATTTTTGTTACCACCATCCGTGAAAGGAGACAAAATCAGCCACACTAGTCATTCTCACGTCACTTGTTTTTAGTAACCCTTATAAGCATTGAAATGCTTCTGTTCATTTATTTATTTTAGTGTCATCTCCCCCTATCTCAACTAATTATAAAAGCTTTAAGCAAGTTTTGTTCATTGCTTTATTCCTAATATCTAAATTAGGAAATACACTGGCACAGTATAGGTCTTCAGTAAATATTTGTTGTTATACTACAGTAGAATTTATCTATTGACAGGTAAAGATATATAAACCATATTAAGCTGATAAAAGGAATATGTATCCATACAGGATTTTAATTGTGTTAAAAGGTATATCTGTATGTGTGCTTGAATCTGAAGAGTCAAATATCAGGAAGAGCAGAAGCACAGATTAACAGCAGTCATCTCTGGGTGAGTGAGATTACATCTACTATTAGTCTTTATGTTCTTTGGTTGTATTTCCTGTTTTTTTTACTTCTTTGACAAGCCCATGCTGTGTTTACTATAAGACAAAATAATAAAAGTTGCCTTGTTATGATGAAAGAACAGACAAGGTTCTTTCTTTTAAAAAACCCACAGTCTAGTTAGGAGCACATAAAGGCCCCTGAAATACTCAACTCATTTACACCAGCATATGTTAGCACCAAACAACACATAGTAAGTGTATGCCCAACCCTCTTGGTGTCACAGAGAACCCAAGGACTATATCTGCATTTCTCTAGTCACGATATTCTGCCTCCTGCCAAAAAGGGAATTGTTGTGGCTTATAGGAAGGTCCCGCTCACATCATCTATTCAGGGAGATGAGACATACACAAGTGACAAAGCAAAACTCTGTTCAATAACAATTGTGAATGCTACATGTTTGGTACTGTGTCTCATGTAGCTTCACAGTCCTCTTGAACCTACCAAGGACTTATCTGGAACACTGATGCTCACTGAATGCTACGTGAAATAAACAGCTCAGCATTTACAATATCACAACATGGTCCTTGATAAAATGCCAAAGAAGCAAAATGGGGAGTTGGTGTTTAATGGGTATAGCATTTCAGTTTCACAAGATGAAAACGTTTTAGGGATCTGCTGCATAACAATGTAAATAGACTTACTACCACTGACCTGTACACTTAAAAATGGTTAAGATGATACATTTTATGTTATGTGTGTTGTTTTATTTTTTATCACAGTTGAAAAAAATTCAGGGGAAGCCGGGATGGCTCAGTGGGTTAAGTGCTCACTTTGTAGCGCCGGGGACTGAGGATCGAATCCTGGCCCATGCAGACCCATGTGCTGAACTGGGGAGTTCCCCCAGTTCAGTTCTCTCTCTGTCTCTGTATCTCTCTCTCTCTCTGTCAAAAACAATAAAAAAAACAAAAAACAAAAAACTGATGATGTGTAACTATGGAGACTGCTCTGGGACCTCCCCCTTCTCTGTCTCTATCTGTCTGTCAAAAACAATAAAAAAAATCTTAAAAAAAAAAAAATTTCAAAATAAGTGGTACAGGCTGGAACAGATCATAATACTAAAAGCTTTTAGCCCAAGAGGAATCACTGTCACACAAGGGGTCTGGGAAGACTTCAGGAAGAAGGACCTGAGTTGGCGTGGGACAGAAGAGTAGAACCAGTTTCCACAAGAAGAGGGAGGGCAATTTAGCATGCAAATATACTGGGGGCCAGTGAATAAACAGATCGATTAGCTCTGATGAGCTACAAAGGGCTTAAGAAGGTCAGTACTTGGGATAAGGGTGTGAAGGGGGTTCAGTCAGAATGGGAAAGGCCTTGGATGCCCGGCTGAGGAGTCTGGACTTGAGCCGGGAGTCAACAGGAGAGATGAAAGGTTTTAGATTTGGGAAATGATGTGATAAAAGGGATATTTTAAAAATACTAATTAGCATTCAAATTAGAATGCAGTACATCTTAATCTCAAACCTGCTGAATGGGAAGGAAGGGGAAGAACCCAAATTTCCTAATGTGACTTTCAGATGACAGCTATTGATGAGATAGACACATAGTCTAGACCAAAAAGGTCATCTGAATAAGCTTTTCAGGGAACAGAGACCCTGTCCCCCACCACTACTGCAAAAAGATGGATTCTATCACTGTTGGCTCATAACCTTTTCCCAGAGAGGCTCAGACTCTCAGAATCACCTTCTACTTCCCAGCACTGTAATTAGCTGGACAGTGGGCAGCAGCGATTGCCTGACTAAAATGCAAAGTTTGAAGAAGGCCGGATTTAAAAAGTAGGACTCTCATAGATGCCGACAGAAGCAACTCCACCCCAGCTGCTGTTTGCCTAGGAAATTCACAGGGTTGCTCAACAACATGGTGCCCTTAGGCTTCCCCCAGGCACTGCTTCTGGACCAGAAATGAACCCCTTCCCCAGTACCTGCCTTCCCTGGCCAACTAACTTGTCTTTTTAGGAACTGAAGAGCAGAGTGAGCCATGGGCAACTAACTGTCCCCTCCGAATTAGGGACATGTGACTACTGGATCTGCCCACCCACATTCCAACTCTTTCATTGAAAAAAAAAAGAAAAAAAAGAAAAGAAAACATCAGAAGTTGTTTTATTTGGGGAAGCCAGCGGGATGGCTCAGTGGGTTAAGAGCTCACTTTGTAGCCCTGGGGACCAAGGATCAAATCCCGGCCCCAGCCCGTGGAGACCCATTTACTGAACTGGGGAGTGCCCCCAGTTTGGTTCTCACCGGGTGAGACCCTGGCCCAGTTCCTGCCCTGTGCAGCCCCGCACCCACCTGTGGAATGAAACTATGTGGATAAACCAATGATGTGCAACCTTGGAGACTGCTCTGGGCCCTCCCCCTTCTCTCTGCCTCTGTATCTCTCTCTGTCAAAAACAATAAAAATAAATCTTTACGAAGTTGTTTTATTTACCAGTTACTGCACATATAGCAAAAATCAGAAAATGGATTAGCAAAAAGAAGGCTCAAAAAACATTCATGTTTTAGCATGTTATTATGTTAATCAATATAGGTGGACTCACAATAGATACACTATTTCAAAACCTGATTTTTTTCATTGAACAATCTATTATAAATGTTTTTTTTAATGCCAATAAGTAAACTTCTCCAAAAATGATGGGTGATGGTTGCATGGCATTCCACAACATGGGGAATATGGGAGACCACAGTCTGGTTAACCAATGTCCCATTGTTGCATATTTAGGTTGCTCCCAATCTTTGACTAGTCTAAACTACATTATGATAAACATCTGGGAACTAACACTCTTCCCTGGGTTCCCAACACTCTTATCAGTGGTGGATGTGTTTAAAATGTGCTAAAAAGTCCTACTCCAAAGGGAGACACCTGAAACACCGACTTTAGAACAGCAACGTGTCTCTTTAGAGATCTGACTCAAATCTCATTTCCTCCAGGAGGGCTTCTCGTGACCAGATCAATCCAAAGTGCTTTGTCTCCCTACCAAGTACTCTGATCTCCTGCTTAACAGCCGAGCCCTTCCTTTAGCACATAAAGCCTGCCTGACCTGGCCTTTGCCATGTGCCCCTTGTCCCTCCAATTATACCAGAGGCTGCTTGAGTGCAGAGATTGCATTGAGTACTTCTTTGTAATCCCCAAATGATGGCACATGTGATTTGCAGTTAATAAATATTTGTTAAATTGTTTCATTTAAAAGCTTGAAGGGCATTGGGAAAAGAAGGGTAACCCTTGAATTTTAATTGGGGCTGTGGATGGTCACAGGGAATGAGAAACTAGAGAAAGAGTCCATTTCTCCCTTGCCTGTCTAAAAGCACTGCTGGAGCTCAGCACCCCGTCTCTGACCCATCTCGTCTCCTTGGCCCCCTTCGAAGCTCTAACTCAAAGGACAGCAGGAATACATGGAACGATTTTATAAAGACCATCTGATGTGATCTGCCAACACTGCTCTAAAGGGGAAAGCAGTGAGCGACTTCTATCTCCAAACACTACTTTCCATGCTCTTTAGTGAGAGGGGAAAGAAGAAAGGTCAAAACAACAGACCTGCCCCAAAGGCTAAGGGAAGACACTGCTGCCTAATCCAGGTGAAGATAGACATAGCAGAGCTCCTCTGCCATATGGGGCATCCTCTGCCAAAGGGCAGCAATAGATGGAAGCCACTCCTCTGCAAAGGGCTTGGCAGTCAGTGAGGATACCCTCACATAGCCCACTGCATGCCTGGAATGAAGCAGATGTCTAGGAAAAGCTAGCAGGTGAATCCTGCTTATTCAGAAGGCCCCACTTCCAAGCCTGTTGCCTATAGGCTGAGGTCTATCACCCATGAATGTGGGCTCCATCTAAAGGAGCCCGGGACCCAGGATCCTACCTGGGAGGGATCCAAGTTAATCTTTCCTGGCACTCAATTGCTCTGAGCATTGTCCTCCAGGTAGATTAGTAAGCTTTTGTTAAATACCTGCTCTGCCTAGACCTGGGTTAAGAGCAGTGAGGTAGTGGGAAATAAAGCATGGGCCCTTTTTAGAGCTGTATCTGGCTAGCGGTCTGACATTCGAGATAGAACAAGGAACACAAATGCTCTGTTTCTGTGTTGGTGAGCAGGAGTAGGGGTGGAGGTGGGGAGGGGAAAGTCATGAACTCTAGGAGGCAGTAATGAGGCCTGGGTCCTAGCGCTCTCTGTCACCAGTGAAAAATGACGCAGCTTTTGGTAAATCATGTAACTTCTTTGGGCCTCTAGTTTCTACAGTAGAAAAATGAGAGACCAATCCCAGTGCAGTCCACAAAAGAGCTAACAGGTCAGTACATGATTCTGAAATAAACCTCAGAGGGCTGTAAGTATGCCTTTATGGTGGCCAACACTTACATATTTAGACTAAACCAGAAGCCAAGGAAGCTGTGGAGGGTTGGCCATCCCTCCCTCTTAGGCATACTCAGGTCAGCCCATGTTGGGGTCTCCTGGTAGACCAGAGCCACACGGTGTCTGCTCCACACCCAAACTAGAGCCCTACCCAGCCCTTGGACTGTAGCTCAAGATAGCCTGACTCTCCTACTGCTCATTTCCTGTCATCCTCCAAGTCTGGTCTCCACGGTGATGCAGCAAGAAGTGTGGAATTCAAAGTCCCCCTCAGGGACTTTCTCAAGAGGCCCAGTGCTTGCTACTTTCAAGGCTCATATAGAACTATGAGCTAAGGATTTTGGAAATTTGGAATTGGCCATAAACAAACAAACAAACAAACAAACAAACAAACACCATTTTCCATCCAGACTCAAAAAAACAAACCGTCACTTGAAATAGGGGGTAAGACCAGAGAGTTGTAGGGAGGGGAAGGAACTTGCTTGAATCAGTGAAACCAAGAAGGGCTCTAGAATTTCGAAGTGGCAGCAGAAGCCTCTGGTGCCCCATATCACATACCCCCGGAGCACCTTCTGTTTCCGCAGGGTGAGCTCAGACGCACCTCTTACTGACAGGGTCACACCTCAAACACACACACCACCCTCCTGGGGCTTTTTCTGACACCCATGGACAACTCTCAGCCAGTGGGGAATGGGAGCTAGTGGATAAATGCTCCAGCCTTGAGTCCTGCCCGCAGATGATTCCATGGTCACTGTGTGCAGTTGCCGGGAAGTCCTGGAAGAATGGGCTCCCCGTTGCACACAGCAGGAACCTTCAGACTGCACCCTCAGAGTGCACTTCCCGTCTTCCCCTGCCTCATTCCCATTCATGCTGCTCCCTCCTTCCTGCTTCCTGGCATTTTCTCTCAAATACACTATCTGTACCCAAGTCCTCCCCTTGTGTTCTGCTTTCTGGTAAATCCAAACCAAAAACATCAGTAGAGAATCTGGTGCTTACAAGCTGATGGAAGAGTTCTATAATGACTAGGTATCTTTTTTCAAGGAAATGCCAAGTAGCCCTGAAAAGATTTCTCAGCAGTGTGCATGGCTCTCTGCTCAACCTCCAGGTCTGGTTACTCAACTGGACAGCAGGGCTCACAGAAAGAGGAAAGGGACCCAATGTTCTCTACTGGTGCTCTGTGGCTCTTTGACATCATTGTTCAGGGGGCAAGATTAGTACAAAACCTCAGTTTCACCTTCTCCACTGCACAATGTCCTACGCTGAGCTTCCCCAAAGTCACCCTCTCCGGGAAGAACCAACTGTTTTTTACAAGGAGCACGACTTCATTTTTGAAAACGGAGAGTCATCAATGGAAAATCACCCTGACTACATGGGAAATATACTCAGGGTGAGAACACTTGGATGCTGAGCCTCATTCTATACCTACCCAGAGGAGCTGGGGAGAGGTGACACGCAAGTGTGCCACACACAAATATACACATACCCAAGACAAAACCGTATCAGAATATTAGCCATAGTTCTCTCTGAGTAATTGGGACTATGGGCCATTTTTATTCTTTTCTTTATACTGTCCTGTCTTTCCTAAAATGAATGTGTAATACTCTTAGGTTTTTAATTATAAAAAGTATGACATTGGCCCCTTCTACATTATGATATGTGCAGAGCCCTAAACATGACCTGTAAACACCCACAGATTTAATTACTGGGGGAATCTGGGACAACAGCAGGCTCCAGACCTTGTCCTGGGAGGTTCTTAGACAAGAGAAGTAGAAACACAAAATACTATCATTATCAAGCATTTTATTCCTCAGCAACTTGGACTTTCAGAGGAAGCGAGGCACAGAAATACAAGTCAACTGCCTACACACCTCTGCGCCTGAACTCTGACATTTCCCCATCTCCGCCCCACTTCACTTCCAGCTTCTGTGTCACTCAGCTTCTCCTGCCTACAAGCTGTGGAGGGAGCAAGCTTAGTGATCTGGTCACCTCAGGGACTTGGGCATCCTGCTGAACAGGGAGGGGACTGAAGGGCAGCAGTCAGGGGAAGTGGGGAGCCCCTAAACCAAGCCAGTTGTTAAGTAGGCATGAGAACCCATCAGCTGGAAACATGGAAGGCGGGCAGGCAGGCGGAATGATTCTGGGTGAAGAAACATTGTAAATGTTGTCACCCAAAATAGAGCTGAGCTGAACTTGGCTCCCAGGCACTGTGAGCCTCCTTCCTGCTCCCTGTTGGCTCCCTTCCGAGCCCTCAGAGATGCTCCCCAGGCACCGTACCTCCTTCTCCCCACTGCCAGATTGGCTTCCTCTGGGCTGCTACTCTAACTTGGAAGCAGTGGGTAGTGGAGCAGCTCTGACCTGGAGCTCCAGGAGTCAGGCCCTGGGGACAGGTGAGGTCCCACCTGACCCAGCAACCATACAAATTCCATAGGCAGAAATCAGAGAACTCAATGAGGCTGAAGGCAGATCTACCAGGAGGATAATAACATGGACCTCCTCATCTCTGTCACCACTCCCACCCTCACTATTCCTGCCACCCCAACCTCCAGCCCAACTCTTCTTTCTAATGTTCTATGAACCATCCAACAACCCAAATTAGAAACCGCAGGTTTTTTTGGGTAGATGCCCAGTAGAGGGATGGCTGGGTCATATGGTAATTCCATTTCTAATTTTTTGAGGAATCTCCATACAGCCTTCCATAGTGGTTGTACCCGTTTACATTCCCACCAGCAGTGTATGAGGGTTCCTTTTTGTCCACAGCCTCTCCAGCACTTGTTCCTTGTTTTGTTGATTATAGCCATTCTAACAGGTGTGAGGTGGTATCGCATTGTGGTTTTTATTTGCATCTCCCTAAGTTTTAGTAACATTGAGCATTTTTTCATATGTCTGTTGGCCATTTGTATGTCTTCATGAGAGAAGTTCCAAGTCATGGAAACAACCAGTGTCCTTTGATAGATGACTGGATACAGAAGATGTGGTACATTTACACAATGGAATACTACTCAGCAATAAGAAATGATGAAATACAGTCATTTGTGACAACATGGATGGACCTAGAGACCATTTTATTAAGTGAAATAAGTCAGATTGAAAGAATCAGGAAACATGACCTCACTTATAGGTGAAATATAAAACTGAAAGTAACAAAGAAACAAAACCTTATGGACACACTCAATATTTTGGTGGTTATCTGAGGGGAAGGGGGGAAGGGGGAGGGAAAGTGGTGGTGGGGGGTTTGGAGGGGGCATCAGATATGTGTTGATGGAAGGAGAGCTGATTCTGGGTGGTAAGCACATAATGCGATGCATAGATGATGTAATGTAGAGTTGTACACCTGGAAACTGTATTGCTGACCAATATCACTCCAATAAAGTTAACAATAAAAAAAAAAGAAACCTCAGCCTTTTCTTCAATAAATCTTTCTCTCTTAGCCCCAGGCATAATTATTCACCTAGATGTACTGACTCTCCCTTCAAACTCTCTCCAATTGATTACCTTCATTCTTTCTTACAGCTTCTGTTGTACTTTAAGCCTACACTGTCTTACCTTAGATTACTATAGAAACTTCCTGCTTTCTTTACCTTCAATATTTTCTACTCCATCATCAGATGATCCAACATCGTACATGAGCACTTCAATCCTCTTTTCAAAAACTTTTCAGTGGTTCCTTCCCACCTACACAATGAAGCCCACACTCTAACATAGGACTCAGGACCCTTCATCATCTCTCTTGTGACCTACTTTGCTAACCTTGTCTTTTGCCTCCTCCCTACCCTCACATGCCCTGTTCTAGCTACAGCAAACCTCTCAGAGTTTCCTGCATTCTCCAGATGCAAGGTGTTAAAGTGAGACCTTTTTCATGAAGCCTGATGAACTCTTCCCTCTCTGAGCTGTCAGCATCCACACTATTTATTTGGTATTTGGCTCCTTCAGTTGGGTAGAACTTTTCCTTTGTGTCATTACAACTAACCCAGAAGAGCTTGAAAGAAAGAGTCTTCATATGTGTTTGTCCTTAGCATCGACTACTGTGACCTATACTTTATAATATTTAATACAGTAGACTTTCAGTTAACAGGCACACATGGGGATTTATAGATGCTGGATAAATGTAAGTAGTCTCCCCATTAACCAGAACTCAAGCAACCAGCCCTCTCAAGCACCTGGCAAAGTCTTAAGCAACTGGCAAAAAATTTTGCCAGTTGCTTAAGAGGGCTGGTTGCTTGAGTCCTGGTTAATGGAGAGTCTACTATACATACTTATGATGATGATACCATTAGTTGTCTTTTCACACATGGGTACCTTGTTACCCCAACCAAATTATAAGCAACTTGAAGATCTAGGCTACACCTTAAATTTCTTTTTATCTGCCTAAACATATAGCATGTGCCTTGCATACCTCAGAAACCAATTAACAAATAGACAGCCCAATTATAAAAGCTGATATTCATTATCTCCACAAATATTTGCTGAACACTTGCTATTTGCAAGGCACTATTCTAAATATAAGAGATGTGGCAGAGAAGAAAAAAGCAGCAAAAATTCATGTCCTCTTGGAGTCTATAATTCTAGTGGAAAGAGACAGACATAAGATAAACTGGTAAAATATACAGTAATATTACATAATGATAAGAACTAAGACAG